>PVJC01026283.1:0-24098 GCA_004026665.1 Murina feae
GTCTGAGGAAGGAGAAGTGGGGGTCCGACAGGTTCCCCTTCTGAACACCTAACGCCTTTTGCACCTACTGGACAGGTTTTTGGGGGTCTGGGAAAAGTGTCTGAGTTAGTTAAGCATTGGCTCCAGACAAAAAAAAACACACACACAAAAATAAGTATCTGTTGAGAGTTTTACAACGTACAAAGAACTTTACAAGCATTGTCACACAGGAAGCTTGTAGCTCCCCTGCGAGGGCGGCAGTGTGGTCCACGCTGAGCGGACAGGGCCCCGGAGGCTCGGACAGGGCCCCGGAGGCTCGTGGAGGCCGGGACTGTGGCTGAGCTGGGTCTCCAAGCCCTGCGGAGGGGCCTGTCAGAGCTGTCCTGGCTTGTGTCCAGGAGAAGCCAGCCCATGTCACACCCATCCTGCCCAGAATGCCAACCCTCCTTTTAATCCTGGCTAGCAGCTCCCAAACTTCCTGGTCCCAGGACCCCTATATAACTCTTAAGAATTATTGAAGATCCCGAAAGGTTTTATTTATGCAGGTTGCAGTCATTAATATTTACGATATTAGGAATTAAAACAGAGAAATGTTGAAAATATTTATTAATTTGTTTAAAAACAATAAGCTCATTACATGTTAATATAAATCATACACTTTTATGAAAAGTAAACTATATTGTCTAAAACAAGAACATGAGCGAGAAGCGTGCCATGGTTTAATTTCACAAATCTCTTTAATGTCTGCCTCAATGGAAGACAGCTGGATTCTCCTATCTGCCTCTGTCATTAATCTGGTATGTCATTTTGGCTGAAGTATTTGAAGAAAATTTTGCCTCATACTGACATGTAGTTAGAAAAGGAAGAAGTATTTTAATAGCCTTTTCAAGCAATTATGGATATTCTTCTTTGCTACTACGTCAAGGACAAGTGGTAGTTTCTTAAAGGTTAGTGGCTCTGTGGAATCTGAAAGCATACCAATGAACTTTTCACTGGTCTCTCTTGCATTTTGAACTTTGTAACATCAAGCATCAGTCATTGGAAAATATTGCTTTACTGAGTTATGAAGATCTTCCAGATGTTGACACTTTTCATTATACAACATAAAATAATCACACCTGCTAACATCACCACTGATCTCATCAGAAGACTCCTTCAGTCCTGGGAAGTTAGCTGTCAGCCTCTAGATAGTGGATACAAGGTTCCCAAAATCTAATTTTCGCTCAAAAGCTCACATTTTATCATTAGCAACAAACACTGATACTGTTTTTGAAGTGACAAGCTCACTCCATTCATTTTGAGAAAATGTCTGGCAAACACCTCTTCAGAAGTTTTGTCCGCCAGGTGTTCTTTCAAGCTGAAACGGTGTTCCTGAAGAAAAGTGATGGTACAGCTCGCAAGTGCTTTCCAAGGCAACCATTAGAGCTTGGAGACCTTATGGATACTCCACGCGTCTTCACACAGAATACTTAAAAGATGTCTATTCAAGTAGCTAGGCTTTACAAAATCATTACCTTTTTTTACTGCATTTTTCATTGTGAGTGTGATGTGAAGAATACAATGGCTACTAGTTTATGTTGGGGCTACTGCCTTGATTTGTGTCAAGGTTCCAGAAGTTTTACCCACCCTTGCTGCTGCACCATCAGTACAAATATTAACATGGTAAAAAGGGCACCAGCCACAGCAGCTCTAAATATATTATTATGGAAATGGTTTTGACCTCACCAAGCCCCTAAGGGTCCAGCCCCCGCCCCTGGACCACACTTTGGGAAACACTGATCCAGCATGGATTCCAAATCCTCCAACCTGCAAATGCGGCTTCTGTGGCGTGGCACTGACTCAGCTTCCTACGCCTCGACACAAACCCTTGGTTCTAACCAAGCCAACCTATTCTTTGTCTCCCCCTCCACCCCCCGCCCCCAATCTGGCTGTGCCTGAGCTCACTGCTGTGTCCCTGCACATGGCCTACCTTCTGCTGGAATACTGATTGGCCTCCTTCCCCACCTCATACAGAATCCCACCTGCTCACAGCTGCCCCAGCCAAGAATACATCCCTCCCACGGAGAACCCCACACTACCCGTTTGGCTCCTCTACCACCGGACTCCTCAAAGTCCTGATTCTTTCAAAGCATATGCCTCATTCCTTCCACCCACCGGACTACAGGCTCCCAGGGAACCAGGGGCAAGGTCTAGTGCATCTGGGCATGCCCAGCACAGTGCCTGGCAGCAAGTCCAGTGTTTACTACTGACCAGCTCAGGAGGAAGGAACAGGGAATTCCGTGGAGGAGGGGCCAGAGCCACACGGGAAGAGAAGAGCACCACACCCGAGGGCTGACCACAGACCAGGCTGGCCCAGACCACTTCTCTTTGTTGGGCACAATGGGACAGCAACAGCCTTTGTCTTAACAGCTTACCTTCCTCTCTTCTCCACAGGACACAAACAGTGACAGGTGAGGCCCCTCGCTGGGCTGAATGTCACAGCCACCCCATGTTCTCTGTGGCTTTCCTTATGACACCTAGACAATAGGATTTGGTGACATGAAGTCACAGGGTAAGGGTGGTGGGTAAGGAGGGGCTGCCTCAGATGCCCGGGAGCTGAGCAAGGATCCTAGCTCTGAGCTCCTTGCTGGGAGTGTTACAAACTCTGTGGCCCCCACAGCCCTCTTCTCTTGTGACCAGTCCCCCGTGGCCTTCTCCTGTGTTTGCAGGAGGCTCCCATTCCCCCTCATCCCTCATTCAAGATTTACTTCTCTGAACCCCATCTCTCCTTCATGTCCTGAGTCCCTATCTCAGGGTCTGGCTCCTGGTAGGTCCTGGAGAAATGTTTGTGGAATGAATTACTGGCTCATTCCTTTAGGGCCTCTCCTTTAAGCTATCTCCCATTGCTACCAGAATTAATTCTAAAATGCAAAGACCTGGGCCTGGCAGTCACTAGGCCTCTCAGCTCCTCTTCCATCTTCCTTTCATCCTTTTTACATTTTATTTGACAAATATGTAACTCCTCTGTGCCACATACTATTCTAAGAATTTTACAAATATTCACTCATTTAATTTCAGAAAAATAGTATTATTACCCCCACTTTATAGATGAGGAAAACCAGGCATAAAAAAAAAAAAGAAAATGACTTGCCTGCGGTTACACAGCGAGTGGCAGAGCTGGGATTCCAACCCAGGAGTCTGCTCCAGGCCCATTCTCTCACCCTCTCTCCCTCTCTCTAGATCAGCGGTTCTCAACCTCTGGGTTGAGATCCCTTTGGCGGTCGCCTAAGACCATCCCGCATGTCAAATATTTACATTACGATTCATAAGAGTAGCAACATTACACTTATGAAGTAGCAACGAAAATAATTTTATGGTTGGGGGCCACAACATGAGGAACTGTATTTAAAGGGCCAGAAGGTTGAGAACCACTGCTCTAGATGCTCTTGTCAAGAGATTGTGGGTCTCTTTATGCCTGTGCACTTGGCACATGGTAGTCTCACTACCTGTAATAAAGTGCCCCTCTTCTGCTTAGTGAACTCGCCTCAACTACTTCCTTTCATCTTTTCAGAGTTGGCTCAGACATCAGTTCTGCTGGAAAGTTCTCCCCAGTCCTTTTTCCCAAAGGGCTAGCTGCTCCCACGCTCAGGCCCTCTCTTGGTTATTCTAGGCCAACAGTGCTGGTTTACAAGTCTCTATCCTCCACCAGACTGTGAGCCCTGGGGCCATGTATTGCTCACAACTGCATCCCCAGGGTTTAGAAGTGCCGGAAGTGGTTTGAAGAGTGAATGGAGGGAAAAGTGAATGATCCAGGCTCAGTCTCATGGATCAAGCTGAGAGCAAGGGGCTTTAGGCCAGCAAAGTTGACCCAGCAGCTGGCCAGCTCCTGAGGCCTTGCGCATCATCAGGTGGGCAGATTGCTGGTTTGGGCTAAGCTCTTGTGTCTCAGAGGCAAACACTGAAATGGATCCCTGATAGGAATGCTGATAAGTCTCCCTCTGAGTATTCCAACCCCTTGCTGGGAGTGTTAAAACCCTCTGTTGGCCCCCACATCCCTCTTCTCTTGTGACCAGTCCCCCTGTTGCCTTCTCCTGTGTCTGCAGTAGGCTCCATTCCCCATCTGCCGGGAGCACTAGTCCCCCCTCATCCCTCATTCAAAATTTAACTACCCCTCTGAACCTTCTGATCACATTGCTCTCTCCTCCATCCTCTAGATCTTCTCACAATCAGCTGTCAGCGCCTAGGGTCCCTTCCTGCCACCCCGCCCCGGTTTCCATGCACCGACATAGGGATAGGGGTGTTCCCCCTGGCCTTGAGGCAGGAAGTGTGCCTAAAAGCTGAGTAGTCTTTTCTGAGGATTTGGATTCACAGGTCCAAAGGGGTTCTGCCTCTGATCAGCTAGCTATAGGACCTCAAGCCAAGTCTCTTACCCTACCTGAGCTTCCATGTCCTCATCTGATAAGTGGAGGAAATGCCCACCGTATCTTACTCATGGGGCTGTTGTACACTTGAAAGAGAAAGTGTCTGTTCATGGTAACCAACTCCTCAGTTTACAAAAACTTTAAAGAAAATAACTACAGAAAATTAGGACCACCACTTTGGACTGTAATTTGGCAACAACTAAGCTGAAGACACAGCACCCTATAATCAAGCCCTGGTGGGGAGAAACACAAGGAGACGTGTACCAGAGCCGTTTCTGAAGGACTGCTTGCAAGGGCAATCAAACTGATAACAACCTAAATGCCCACTGACAGGATACTGGGCAAATAAGCAGCTATACGTTACAAAAAAAAACAGTATATGGAAGTTAAAATGGCCTCACAGAGCTCAAGTTTCAAGACAGTTCAATGTCCAAAACAACGAGAAAAGCTAAACTCAGAATATGTACTAGTGCATATAAATCAAGTGTAAAGCCATGCAAAAACAGTACTATATGTTGCTATGGATGCACACCTATGTGGGGAAAATTTTAAAAACAGGCATGGAAATATAAACACCAGAATGAGGACGGTGGTTTCCTTGGGGGAGAGGGGCGTGGGGGCATGCAGCTCTATCTAAAGCAAATATGCATAATGGTAAGGAAGATCTGACCAAGCTAACTGGAGGTATTACATTATTCTGTAAACTTTTCTAGCTGCAAAATACTTAGTGTTTGGCTCAGTGGATAGAGCGTTGGCCTATGGACTGGAGGGTCGCAGGTTCGATTCCAGTCAAAGGCATGTGCCTTGGTTGCGGGCACATCCCCAGTAGGGGGTGTGCAGGAAGCAGCTGATCGATGTTTCTAACTCTCTATGCCTCTCCCTTTCTCTCTGTAAAAAATCAATAAAATATATATTTTAAAAATATTAAATAATTTTTAAGACACTCAGAGGGAGAACAGCTCTCCGAGATTGCCCCGGGTCTTTCAGGGATGGCATGGAACCCCGAGTGTGTTCCTCATACAGGAAGGAAGGTCTCCCCCGAAAGGATGACTTCCAGAGGAGGGTGAGTGGGTGGCAGGTGGTATCAGTGGGGTGTCGGTGTGGGCTGGGGAGCAGGAACCAGCTTGCCCCTTTCACAACCGCCCCCGCCTCAGTAAAATGTCAGCAAGCTGGGGAAGGGGGTGGAGAGACAGGCAAGCTGTTAACCCGGGAGATGCTGGCGTGGGCGAAGCAGGCTCAGGCTCACAGACAGCTATTTTGACATGTTCTGTGATTGGGCTCAGCCCTAGCAGGGGAGAGGCCTCTATGTGGGAGCTATGAACTGGTGCTCTGCCAGGAGCAAGGGGGAGGAGGCTGCTGAAAGTGGAGGGGGGCCCTGGGCCTCCCTCTCTCTTCAGACCTCTCACCATGAGGTGCCGAGTACGGACGGGATCTCCTCCTAAGCATCTCTCCCCAGGCTACAGGCTACCCACCGACCCCAGAGTGATACCAGGGGTTCCTTGAAACACGTCCCTTGAGTCTTCTGCTCCCTGTACTTTGAAAGCAAGAGAAAAGGTCACAGACTTGCCCCTCGACTCCAGATCCAGCCAGGGAGCCACATGACAACCCAGGATCCCTATTCAAGGGTCTCTTCCAGCCCAGCCATGCTCCCCCTCAAGTTAGGATCCTCGCGACCGTTCTCCCTCGGGGTCCAGGAGTGTAACACTTCATGGGTCTCACTCTACTCCCACACGAGACAAAATTCTCTCATTCAATCTCATGGAGCCCTCAAACCTCTTTCCAGGCTCCAGCATCTTAGAGATGGGAAAATAAAAGAATGGAAGAAAGGAGTGCTATTAAGTAGGGCAGCCTGGCATTGTGAAAAGATCCTTGGGTTTGGGCTCCAGTAAGAGCTCTGTGATCTGGGCCACACCCCTGACCTCTCTGAGCCTTGGTTTCTCATCTGTAAAATGGGAATTAAAAAAACTAACTACAACGTTGTGGTGAAGATCACATAAAATTGATGGATTTATAAGTTTCTGTCAACTGTTAGTTGACAGAGAAAGATGAGCGGATGCATCACTCACCCGGATGCAGGGGAGTGAAGGGGAGGTTGAGAGAGCCCATCTCAGCCTCCCCCTCCTTTCCCTGGGCTACAGAGTCCTCGGTCTCACTCAAAACCGTTCTCCATCACCTAACCGTGTCTCTGGTGTCTCAGTGAAGGACGGACGCAGAAAGGAACGATGGCAAAAGGATAGCCCCTCTGGGGCATCTGGTCACTACTCTGGCCTACCCTTTCCCCACCTGTGACCGAATGCCATCCAGGCCCTGTGCGGAGAACTGTGGGGTGGGGAACTATACTGTAGGCCCTATGTGGGGCTGACACCCTAAGGATAGAGGAGCACCACACATGAAACACAGAGGAAGCAACCCAGGGAGTGAGAAATGAGTGCTTGGTGCCCCCCCAGAGATGTGCCTCACTAATTCCACCCAGGAACGACGAGGGGAACCAGTGAGCCTGGATGCAAGGGTAGCAGTTCCCCCTTCTTACCCACACCCCATTCTGACTTAGAGAACTGCTCAGGTGTCAGAAGCAGCTCCAGGAGGAGAGGCAGAGGGCAGGTTGAAGGGTGCCAGACGAGGATTTCTCCGAAAGCAGGGAAGGCTTTGGTGTCCTGTGATGTAGGACACACTGACGTAACCCTGGAGTTAGGGGACGGCACTGAGTCCCAGGTAACCCCTAGCTAGTGGTGAGGCCTTGGCCTTAGTCAAGGCCACCTCACTGAGACTCAGTCTTCAGGGAGGAAAAGGGTTGGGCCAGGTGCTGTGGAAGCTCATGCTCAGACTGCCGTGTGCTACATTCTGATTGGCCCCACCCCTGCAGCCAGAGTATCAGGTAAGTCACCAGTAGGAGGGGTCCGTGGATCCACCCACAGCAAGTCTTTGGGGCAAGTGAGCCAGCAGGAAGGAGAATCTCTCCTCCCTGGCCTCCCCACAATGGTGGCTGTCGCCCCCTTGTGTCACTCTAGGGTACTGCAGGGCAAGTTCCCTCATCAGCTTCTGGTGTTTGTAACTGTCCCTTACCTTTGTGAGGGTACAGGGACCCAAATTCTGCTTCTCCTAGAGATCAGCACAGCCATGCCCCAGGGCCAGCATGCCCACTCACTTCCTCTTCTGCTTGGATGGTGACTGGTGAATCCTGGAGAGGGCTCAGGAAGCCAAGGAGGGCAGCCCTGTTTGCCGCTTTCTCCCCCCACTTCCAGCTGCCCAGGGCCTAGCCTCTCTCTGACTAGAGTCACTCAGTCTTTCCTCTACCCTTGCCTCAGAAGACACCCACTCTTGTGCTCTCTTTTACCAATTTGAGAGTTCTGGGCAGCTCTGCATCCTGAGAGCTGACCTTCCTGGATCTGTCAGCCAGGGCTCTGGTGGGTGTGTGGTAGTGGAGAAGACTGCGAGGGTCCTACCCCAGTTCCCAACCTTGGCTAGCCCCACACTGGCTCACGATGTCGCATGGAGAACAGGTCAAGTGAAGTGAACTAACGCTCAGCCACTGAGGCCCCTTTGTCTTCCCAAACTGGTGGGAACTCAGGGACTCCGTCCTGCACCTGCCTCCCTCGGCCACTCCCAGCATTAGCCTGAACTAGACGAACCACCCAGAGAGGCTTCTTTTGCTCCAGACACCTTGGTGCCACCGACAATATTCTGTGAGGCATCCCTCAACATGTCCCTCCCAATCATTGCAAAACCAACCCAAACTGGGGCTGCTTCCCTTCAGGCTGCCCGGCTGCAACATGTGTCTAACTGGACTCCCACCATGCTCCCTGGGGGCCACGTGGCAGCACCTCTAAATGGGACCTATTGTCTCAAACTTGTTCCGCAAGTGCATTTCCTGCCCTCTGGGAACTAATGACTTTGAGCACTTAATGAAGGGCAGGGGTGGCAGAGCCAGCAAGCAGGTTCCCTGGGACGATGCAGGACTAGGCAGGATGAGGCGCCTTATGTCTTGATGTGAAAAGTGCCAGGGAACTTCTGACACCCCTGGGGTGTGAAACCAGCTAATCCACAAGCTGTATGGCCTGCCCAGGGCCAGGCCAAAGGATAAGCTAGTCTTCTCTCTCCAGGTGGGCTCTGGAGGACAAGGAGGTGACAGTCAAAATCCCTCCACTTCTGAGTGACCACCCATTAGGCCAATAGAATCTGAATGGTAAGGAAAGAGGAAAAGCCAGATACTCCTCTTCCTTACCTCCTCTTCTGGGAGGGGGTTGATAGTTCCCAGCAAGCGCAAGTGAGGTGAAATGGAGCTGGGGAGAATCGTGACTCCACTTGGTGTCTTACAAGGCCATAAAAGGGGAGACGGAAAACTGCTCCCCCGATTGTAGGAGGGTGAAGCCTGTGTGTGTGGGCTTTAAGGAAAAACCTCTCAAAGAAGATGCCAAAGAGGCTGCTGTTCAGAGACTGTGCGACCTGACTGGGCCAGGGAAGCTAGTGCGTTGCCCGGGCACCCTCGCTACTACCCTCTCAAGCCCAGAGCAGAGTGCTGATTGACTACAGAACTCTAGTAGTGAGCCAAGATCCGAATGCAGACTTTTCAACAGGGCTTCAGCAGCCACCACCCATCTATGTTATCCTAGATGCTTCCTTCTCGCCACTGTCTATTCACTTAACACCCCTCAGCCCCAAGGTCTGAGGTGTGTATGGGAAGGGAAGGGATCAGGATGGGGAAAATGCAGAAGGTGGGCACCACCTAGTGAGAACAAGAACCAGGATACGAATGAGCATGGAGCCCTGGCTGGGTGGCTCAGCTGGTTGGAGCATTGTCCCATACACTGAAATGCTTCAGGTTAAATTCTTGGTCAGGACACATGCCTAGGTTCCGGGTTTGGTCCCCAGTCGGGGTACATATAGGAAGCAACTGATGGAAGTTTTTCTCTCACATAGATGGTTCTCTCTCTTTCTCTTAAAAAAAGAAAGAAAGAAAGAAAGAAAGAAAGAAAGAAAGAAAGAAAGAAAGAAAGAAAGAAAGAAAGAAAGACATCATCAGGTGAGAAAAAAAAAAAAAAGAGCACAGAGCCTGGGGAAAAGATGCAGGGTTGGTTTTAGCTGGGGCACTGGGGACTTTTACCTGAGACTGGCAATCAGTAAAGGTGGCATGACCAATTAAACATCATTAAAGGGGCAGTGCCCAGGGTAGGTGCACTGTTCCAAATGTTTGTCCTGGCTTCCTCGAGGCAAAGCAAAGGGAGGGAGGTCAGCCCCAGTAGGCATCTGATTCTCTGAGCTCCCAGCCTTTCAGGGAAAAATCTTTCCCTCCACTGCCCTCCCCTTGACTCTACTGGGTTTTCCAAATACATTCACTTCTGAATGCCCCACTGCCCCAGCACAGGAGACACTCCTTACACGCTTCCAGAGGGCTTCTGATTTTCTTCTCAGTAAGCATTCTATTGGATCACTTGGCATCCCAGAGTGACGTAATACTGTGGTTTGCAAACCTGGTAGCACATCAGAAACACTTGGGAAGCTGTAAAGGCCCCACCCCCAGTCACACACGCCAAGGATAAGATCTAGGAATCAGTATTTCCGAAAGCTCCCTGGGTCACTGTGTGACGTTCTATCGGGAACCTGTATAGACAAAGTGATGTGGGTTTTAGAATCAGACTAGAGTTCAAACTCTACCTCTGCCTCTTACTTGCTATGTAAACTGCTTATATTTTTGAACCTGTGTTTTTCTCATCTAGAAAAACGGAGAACTGACACCTATCCTGCTTATTTTAGACAATTATGTACTTATTGGTTTTCTTGCTTCTTGTTCTTCCTCCTGAATGTGCCCGAGGTTCATCCCTCCATCCACAAACCTGCGCCCTTCAGTAGGGGCAGAGCAATGGATCGGAATAGCCCAACCCTTGGTACCCTGTGGGCAGGGACCGGAAGCCTCTGGCGGAGCCCCTCCCTCCCCCTCTGAAGCCTGTGTGAACACTGGAGGCTACATCCTGCAGAGCTGGGTGTAAACTGTTCCATCTTGCAGGTTTGTGGGTGACAAAACAGAGGTACTGGAAGCTGTGCTCCCTTCCCCGCTTTATATGACACTGAAGCCCGTGTGGCTTCCTAAGAGCCCACGGAGCTCCATCTGCCGGAGTGAGGCTCCGGGTCCGTGAGTGTGCTTGGCGACACACGACCGCAGGTGCAAAGAGCAGGGCCCAGGCTAGGGTAGGGCAGGCAGGGGGCATAGGTCAGCGCTACCGGGATGCCAACCGGCACGACAGAAGGAAACTGCCCAAGTTACTGGTGGTAAAGTCTACCCTGGGAAGGCACAGAGTCTAAAGCTCGGAGGGGCCAAGTGCCACGAGGCCTGGGCAACCGAAGAAAAGCGAGGAGAGGCCTTGGGCAGACTCCAAGTGGTCAGAGTCCAGTGTGAGTTGGCTCCGGGGTCCTTAGCTGATTGGCTGCAAGCTCCTGGGCCCCTGGAGGGCAGGGGGACGGCCGGAGAAAGCCCAGGGACCCAGGTGGGGTCCGCTTGGGGCTCCACCTTCCCTCCTCTCACCCCAGGGCTGCACTGGCAGGAAGCGGCTCCCAGACAAATGCGGCACACATGGCACGAGCTGGCTGCCCTCGATCTTTCCACACCTCCCCCAGTTCCTCACCAGGGTCTCGGCCAAAGCCCTGTTCCAGGCACGGGAGGGTGACGGTGCGCTGGGGTGGGGGCACAGACTCCGGACTGCAGCCCACCCCATCCCTTTCCCAGCAAGGGAAGGACGGAGAGGGAGAGGCGCCCAAAGGCTGGGGTCTCCCAGCTGATGAAGAGCGTGGCAGAACAGGGGGCCAGGCACCCCCAACCCCAAGGAGAGGCTTAAGATGTGGAGAGTAACGCGGGGACCGGTGATCCGGCACAGCCGGGTGTCCTGGCAGTACCGGCGAAGCCATGCTCTGCAGATGTCATGCGGTGGTGGGCAAGCGGGCACCACTGAGTTCCAGAGGGCGGCCAGACCCCCCCACCTCGCGCGGCCAGGAGACTCGGAGGGGCCGGTTCCATCAGCGCCGGGAAGGGCCGTCCGGTCCTGGGCCCCTACCTGCTGGTGCAAGGGTTGAGGTGATCCGGTCCCCCCGCCGGACAGTTGGAAGCGGACCCTGCCTTGGCACCTCAGCCCCAGAGGAAGCGCGTTACGTGACCGGTGCCAGGGAATGACCCCCACTCGGTGCCGGTGCCAGGACGCCAGGGGGCATCCCCCGCGCGGAGCCAACGCCGGGACAGCCCAGCCCGCGCCGCCGGTGCCGGGGGACCTCCGTGCAGTGTCAGTACCGAACGGCCGGGGAACGCCTCCCAGTGCCAGGCGCGGGGTCCGCCCGATGCCGCGGCGCCCGCCCGCAGCCGCCCGCTCACCTGTGTCCGAAGAGCCGCAGCCCCGGGAAGCGCCGCTTGCTGAGGCGCCGAGGCGTCCTGTCCGGCTCGGGGCCGGCGTCGCGCTCGGAGCCGCTGGACGAGGCGGAGGCCGACTCGGAGCCGCTGCTCCCGGCCTCGGGGCTGCCGTCCCGCGGCTCCATCGGCCCTAGCCCCGGCCGGCGGCGGGCCCGCGGGAGACGTCCATGCCGGGCCGGCGGCCGGGGCTCAACACGCCGGCTCGGCGCCGCCCGCCCGGGCCATGGCGCGCGCCCGCTCTGCCCGCCCCGCGCCGCGCGCCCCCGCGCCCCACGCCCAGGTGCCCGGGAAGCTGCCGCCGCTCCAGGAAGTGCCGCCGGCCGGGGCCGCAGGACCCCGCATAGCTGGCCAGGCTGCTGCCTGCCCCGCCGCCGGACACGCCCCCTCGGGTGCGCGGTGGCACCCGCCCGCGGCGCCCTCTGCTGGCCGCCGGCCGCTCAGCAAACCTCCTGGCCTCCCAGAGGGGGTGGGGCCCCAGGGGGCGTGGCGATCGAGTCTCCGCCCCCAAACCCTTGCCTGCTCCGCCCGGATCCCACAGAAACTCGGGCCTGACACAGCCGCAAGGAATGGACGCCGCTCTTGTACACCCAGCGCCCGCTCACGGCCACTCACAGTCTCCACCCTCACCCCTCTGGCTTTCCCAAATCACACCCACGAGAATAAAAAGTCACACGGAAAAAACATGCCTCTGACACGACTGTGTTCACTCATTACGCTAACACTTCCCACGCCGGCCTCTCACACTCAGAAATGTATACCAGCAATGTGTACTCACACCAAAGTGACCCTTGCACACCCTAACAAAGAACGTACACATTTCTCATACAAATTCATCTTTCCACAGCTATTCAGTTGCTTCTGCCCCTTTTACATACTTCTAACAAATAGCATTTCCCCAACACAATATCCAACACAACCTGTAGATCTCTTACGTTACAGGAATCACCCGCACACCCATAAATACATACACATAAGGACCACACTCGTTCACCAACATACACACCCACACAGAACATGCACACCTTTCTACCTTTCTCCTATGCATAAACACCTACCGGGACAATGGCTACACATGCCACATGCCTCTTACACACACATCGCCCACGAGTACTAGACCTCTCACACACACACAAGCACACCCCAAGGGTAGCAGAGGTTGTCCCTTCTAAAGATGAGGAAAGAAGTTGGAACCAGAGCCATTGCCTGTGGTGGACCAGCCAGCACACATGCCTGGGAATCAGCAGCTCGGGCAGCTCTGAGAGCCTGTGCAGGGCTGACAAAGGGAGGCTAGGAAGCTGGAGAGCATGGTCTGCTTCCTCCCAGATGCCCACACCAGCTGCCCCCTGTTTCTGTTCACACTCCTCTCTGCAAAGCCGCATCCTGTGTCACCTTCACTTTTACCCTCTCTTCTGGAGTTCTGGCAGCCCATTTTCCAGACTTAGGCAGCCACATATAGCTGATGCTGGGCACTGTGGCCTGTGGGAAACCCTATGGTTCTGACAGAGCCAGCACCCGGAAGCTCAGAGTTCCCTGACAGTTTCCCGGGGGGCCAGCAGCAGGTGCCAAGATGGCCAGGAGGGCAGTGAAGTCCCCAAGTGGACCAAATGCTGTCCTTCTGGGGTGCACGGGCCCCTCCGAAGCTTTCCCAATGGTTCTGACACCTAGCTTCTGAGGGAGAAGACCAGAGGCAGCTGAAGACCCCTCTGAGTGTGCACAGGCCTTTGCAGCACACAATGGCCCATTCCTGTTGGGGCTCCTCTTCCCAGGTCCCCCTACTGTTATTGCTTGTGAACTCAGCCCTCCACCACACTGCCCCCCAGCAATTCAACATCAGAGTTCCCCTCATCCTGCCAAGATCCCCTTTTGCTTTTTTTCTGAGTCTCTGCAGAGTTGCTGGACTGCGGGTGGGTAACCTCACTTCTGCCACAATCCCCCATCCCAGATAAAAGATTCAGGGGAGGACTGGAGGTGCCCATTCCCGGGCTACCCTGAGTACCTACTGTGTCTGGGGGGTCTCGGCTGGGATCTGTGGCACGTCCCAGGAGCGGTAGCGCCACATCTGCCTCAGTGCCCCCAGGCGCTCCCCTTCTTCCGTCCCCAGCGCCTCCGCGGGGCCCAGAGCTGTGGCCTCATCGCAGCCTCCCAGGGTACTGTGGCCGGCCCAGTACGCTCATCCTGCCGGCGACTCTCTTCCTCTTTTGGCACTTCCTGACCGGGGGCCCTGCGAGAGACCAGCTGACTGCCCCAGCCTAGGACCAGAGTTCTCTTAGGCGCCTGCCTTCCGCTGGCTGGGGCAGGAGGCTAGCTGGGAAGAGGAGCTCAACAGGAGAGCCAGAGGCAGGTGAGGACAAGCCCAGCCCAGCAGCCAGGAGACAGCATAAGAGTCAGAGGCTGCTAGGCAGCCAGCAGGCCTGCCCAGGCTGGGACCTGAACTTCAGCCTCAGCCTCAGCCTGGCCTTCCTCTCCACTTAACCTCTCCAATCCTCACCTCTCAGTCCCGCTGAGGCCTCCCACTTCATCACAATTACCGGTATATGTGGGAGGGCGGTGCCCAGCCCCACACAGCTCTCTCTCCTTAACGCCTTTCTGAGCATCACGCCATCTACCAAGGGTCAAGCACCTGGGACAGTGGCAGAGTAGAAAGAGGAACCACAATGGAGCTAGAAGATGTGGACTCATGTCCTGTTTTTACCACTTACCAGCTGTGTGACCTGGGTCAGGCCAGAGAGGTGTACCTCTCTGAGTCTCCTTAAACCTTTCTGGAATAAGGTAGGAAGTAAACGGATGATCCGATAAATACATGTTTCAGGGAGCATTTGTGAGCCTCAGTTTTCACATCTTTAAAATGGAAGGAGGGCAGTAGGAAGAACTGAACTCATGGCATTGTATGAGGATTAAATAAGCGGTGAAAGCGTTTAAAGGAATTCATTCAGCAAATATTTATTGAGTGCCTCCTATGCATCAGGCAGGCACTGTGTCAGACTCCATAGCACTGAGCAAAGAAGCAGGACTCTAACTCGAAGAGCTTAGATTCTCGTGGAACAAATAATCAATATATAAAATCACGTCAGGCAACGGGATGTGCTTAGAGGAAAATGAAGCCAAAACGAAGGGGAAGAGAATGACACTTGTGTGTGTGGGGGGGGGGGGGGGGGGGGGGGGGGGGGGGGGGGGCGGGTACTGCCACTTAGGTAGGGGGATTGGGAAAGCCTCTCTGAGGAGGTGACACTTGAGCACAGACCTGAATGAATCAAGAGCAAACCATGTGACGATCCAGGAAGACAGCGTTCTAGGTGGAGGGAACAGTGAGAGCAAAGGCCCCGAGGAAGGAGTGCACCTGGTATGGTTGAAGAATAGCAGAGAGGCCTCCCTGTGCTGGACTTTGAGGTCATTGTGAAGATTCGATAAATGCACAGCAAGGCATACACTCACTCTTTCTTATCAGGGTTGCTCCTAGGATGGAAATTGCATCTTCCTCTAGCACTCTCTAATCACACTGCTCTATAATTAGCTTTTCTTTCTCTCTCTCTCTCTTTTTTTTTTTAGCTTTATATATGTTTGTTACCCCAGGAAAGCTGTAAATTTCTCCAAGACGGAAACAGTGTCAGTTCAATAAACATTTGCGCTCCAGAACCTACAGACACAGAAATGCAGACGAAGCCATCCCAGCCCTTAGAAACCTCTGCCTGGTAATGTAACCATCCTTGTGTCCCTCACGACCGGGACGCAATATTGCTCAATAGACATTTGTTTAACAAATCAAGCCATGCCATGAATAATTAGTACTCAGTAATGACACATCAACAGCTGATGTTTCTTCTCCACTTCTGTGCGGGAAACCTTTGGATCCTTGTAACGATCCTATAAGGTAGATCCTTTTACAGCTGGGGAAACTGAGATGCGGAATTGCTAAATTCATTTGTCTAAGGTCACCCAGCTGGTAACTGGTAGAAACAAGACTCTGTGCCCTTAAGTAAGACATCCAATTGCTCCTGTAGAACTGGGGACACGGCCAGGTGATGCCCCTGAGGCGTGGCACCCCCCTTTCCAGCTCATCATCTCTGTATGCCGTGGCTCCTCAGAGACTCTGCCAGCCAGGCCAAGGACTATTCTAGAAGAAGCCTGTTGCAGGGCCCTGTGCTCCCTCCCAGGGATTCTTTCTGCAAGTAGCTTGAGCAGTTAAACAGAGGAAATGGGGCTGGGCTTGTTTTCCATCTCAGCTTCTGGCAGCTCTGGAGCAAGCAGCAGAGCAGGAAATGTGGCCCCGGAGGGGAAGCGGGCAGGCTGGCGCTAAGAGGTGCGCAGTCCTAACTGGGGGACCAGGGTCCCCTTGGGCTTGAATCCCTTGAAGCTGTCAATGCTCTCCAGGTAGCGTGGGGAGGACAAGGCTGGAAGGGACAGGTGCACAAGGCTGGGGAGGATGCCCTTGGCTGTTCCTAGGACAACATGTGCCGGCATTGGGGAGCTGGGGACCCCTCAGAATCCATCCAGATCCGCACAGGAAGAGGAATCTGGGTAAGAAAATTATTCTGGGCTTTGTTGAGGCCCCAGAGGGTGAGGTGTTCTACTTTCTGTGACCTGGATGATTAAGTTGGAGCTGGGGAAAAGAAATGTACTAGGGCACAAACACTCAACCCATGACCTGGACAGCCTCTGCTCTCAAAATCCGCCAAGCCAGCCTCCTTGGCCTGACCTTCGGAACTCCTTATGTTCTGGTTCCTTTTTTTTTTTTTTTGCCTTTGTCCAGGCTTTCCCTGTGGAGATTTTCTCTCAGCTCACGCCATGCTGTTGCTTACCTCACAGTAGGTGCTCAATAAACATGTCTTCCCTCTTTTTCACACTTCCTTTAACCTGCCACCTTCACCCCTGCTATTCCATTCTGCCTATGCTGTTCTCTTTGCCTTTTCTGCTCCTAATGTTTGGCCAATCAAAATATCCATTTTTCAAAACCCCAGCCCAAGAAGCAAAGCTGGAAGGTGAAAAGCGGCCCAGATCAGAGCCCATTGGTTCAAACTCCAGCCCTTGCTGTGTGACTCTGGGCGAGTCACTTAGCATCTCTGGGTTGGATGATGAACCAGATGTTACTTAAGATCCCATTTAACTCTGACAGTTTTATTTGAATAGCTTTCCTTGATCTGCAGGTTTTCACTCACTCGTTTGTTTGACGGTATTTTATAAATACCTACTAAGAGACAAATGCTGCTGCAGGGCCAACACTCCCACCCCACTGATTTACCTCTGACACTCGTGTTTGTTCCCTACAGTATTTCTACATCGTGACCTTTTGTGCACATCAGTCTTGTCTCCTTATAGGATTCTTGAATCTCATGTTGCTCCTAGCTCTGTACTGGAGGCAAGCATGTGCTCAATGACTTCGTATGGAAGTTGAAATGAGCTGACTATAGGTATCCAACAAGCCGAGCAGAGGGAGGGGAACTGGCTTCCTGTTTGCATGAGTGGCTTTGGTGAGATATGGGGGAGTTTTTCATCTCAGTCCCTCCCCAGCAGCTAAGCCGGTGATCCAAGGATCTGCTGAAGCTCTTGGAAGCAATCCCACGCCCAGGAGCACCTGCTGCTCGCCGGCCCTGCCCACGTGCTGGGCCTCCCTCCTCCCACAGAAGAGACAGAGGTGCCTGAGCTGGACTGCAGGTGCTGCTAGCTAGTGACAGACGGGGATTGGATTAGGCTCCTTCTGTGCAGCCTCGTTAAAGTCATAAGCAGGAGACAATCTGGAGGAGGGGCTTGGGACCCTCTCCCCCTGGGGCAAGAGAGCTATGGGGGTTCAGCAGTCCAAGATAGGCCCTCCCGTACCATGGTCTCTCTTGGAACTTGTCCTGTGGCACCTCCCAAGTCCCCAGCCTGGAAGTGAGAGGAGTCTGAGGGGCTCTCCCCTCACTCTGCCTCATCTGCCCTAAAGGGCTTCCTCTGACCGCATCCTGGTCCGTAGCACCAAGCCCCCCAGGACAGAATCAGCTGGCCTCCTGTCCTCCAAACCTCCCACCCCCAGCTGTTGGCTCCCAAACCCTGTCTGCATGCAGAGCCACCTTTCAGCTGCCATGCCCTGTGTCCCATTATCCCTCCCAGGAATATGTGCGCTTAGTACAGAGGCAAAAGGAAAGCTCATTAAGGATGCAAGTCCAGACCCTTGAAAGCCTGACAGAGTAAAAAGGGCTTTGGAGTGAAAGCCATTTGAGGCTGGGTCCTGGCTCTCCCGGTTACTGGCTGTGTGACCTCAGCCCATTACATAACCTCTCGGAGGCTTAGTTTCTCATCTGTAAGATGCTGTTCAGGGGCCCTCAAATCCACACCTACTTATGCACCCTGCTTCTCCAGGCATCTGTAGGTCAAGCACAGCGGACCCAGCAGAAGCCACGTTTAGTCCCAGTGCCTTCCCACGCCTCTCTGTGTGTCTTTCTTTGAAGGGAGGTCTTCCTCGGCCTGTGCTAACCCTCGTCTTTGGGAACTGTGCCCTTGCCGGGCTCCTCTGAGTGCTCTCCTCTGAAATTGTACCAAATGAGGCAAAAATAAGATTTCAACCCAGGCTTCTGGCTGCCTGGCCTAAGGGCCGAGCTCTCAGCAGCACATCAGAGAACCTGTTCCAGTGCCTTTGCTAGAGCTGTTCCAATACCTTTGGTCCTCCCAGCTGCCCTCCACATGCCCAGATGGTGTGTGCCTGCCCTTGTGTGGGTGGTGGAGATCATGAGCCGCTTGGAGACACATAGGATAGGATATGACCTTCTCTGGGATCCCAATCCCTGCTTGGCTGCCTTCAGGACGAGCCTGGCCGCACTCCCAGCCACTGCCCGCCTTGGCCTTTGACTCACTTGTCAGCAACTGAGGTCCCAGTGGGGAAGAAGGAGTTCCGGACGAGGCCCAGGCCCTGCCCTTCCCGAAGGAAGGAAAATGGATAGACCCTCAGCTTCCGGCTTCCTCTGGCAGAGGGCCCCCTCCTCCCACTCCACCTCAGCTCTCGCCTGGTTTTTGCATTTTTAATCCAGGACAGAATGTGATCTCTTGAAGCTCCCTTCTTTATCCTGTTGCTATTTAAATTACAAATCGGCCCCATCTCCCTGTCACTCTTGGGTTATTTTTAGCTTCTGGTAAATAGCAGCAGGGAAAGTTGGATCAGGTGCCCCTCCCCGGAGGAGCTGTGTACCCAACGCCGCGTGTCTGCAGCAGGGGGCACCCTCCCCTGCCAGTCGCGTCCCCCCAGCTCTTCCGTGGGGGTGGAGGAGACAGGGAGAGGACCGAAGGCGTGCACACAGGCTCAATCCCTGCTCTTCGACTCTGTTCAGCTCTGCCACCCCACCCGTCATCATTCAGCCAATCTCCTCCAGGGGCCTTCCCGCGCCCCCCAGACCCACCAGGAGGTCCACCTCTGGGGGTGGGGGGGAGGGCGGGAGGGGGGGGGAGAGATGCAAAAGATCTTGTAACTTGGGCCCCAGCCCTGCTATGAGTCAGGGGTTTTACATCACTTATCCTCCTAATCTCCGCAGCCACCCTTTTGTGCAGGTATTAGTGTCCCGGTTTTCCATACGAGGAAACAGGGTCAAAGGTAAAAGTGGCTTAATCAGCTAGGAAGGGCAGGGCTGGAATTTGAACCCAGGTCTCTCTGACCTTTAAGGCTGCAAGCATGTGTATTGCACTTTCTCTCTCAGCAAAATGCGTGTCCGTTGCCTAATGCCCAGATTGAGTCTCAACACCCACTATCTTTCCCATGGATTTTTCCTGTCCCCTCTACGGGGTCGGAAGTTGACACGCTCTGCCCCATGGACCACATCCAGCCTGCTGCCTGTTTTTGTAGGGCCATGAGGTAATTTGTACTATTGTAAATGGCTGGAAAAAAGCAAAAGGATAATATTTGATACCGTGGCAGTGACATGGAATTTGAAGTTCAGTGTCTATAAATAAAGTCTTGCTGGAACCCAGCCATGCCCCTTCATTCCAGTATTGTCCATGGCTGCTTAGGCGTGTCGCCTACAATGGCAGAGCAGAGTGACAGGGAGTTGTATCATCTGCAAAACCTAAAATATTTACTGCCTGGCCCAGGGGGAATTCCAGACAGAGGTGCTGGCCCTCCTTCAAGGTCCTGCTGGGGCCACAATAGCCTCCAGCACCCGAAAGGCCCCTGCCAGCCACACCCCAATGTTTCAGCTCACATTTTACTCTTTCTCTTGCTTCAGCTTCTTCACAGGTGAAACTGGTGACGGTACAAATCTGCTTGATTATCAGAATGATGTGGGAGAGGTTTTTAAAGCCGAAGTGCCCAGGCCCAGCCCTAGACTCTCTACGTCAGGATCTCCAGGATGGGGCTTTAGAAATTATTTGAAAAGAAACCCTCCAGGTGATCTGGTTTGGGACCCACTGGGCTTAGCTCCAAAGGTCCAAGCTCTGCACCTTCTGACTGGTCCTTCCAGACCAAACTCAGTGTTCCTGGCACCTCTCTGGCTTTTTCCAGGCTGGACACCCCTCTCCAATGGCCTCTTGAGCCCAACCCTGATACTTTAAATGTGATCTTATTGATTCTTAGGGAGAGAGGAAGGGAGGGGGAAGGAGAGATAGAAACATCAATTGGCTGTCTCCTGCACGCCCCCTACCGGGGATTGAGCCTGCAACCAGACCAAGTGCCCTGACCCGGAATCGAACTAACGACCTCTTGGTTCATGGGATGACGCTCAACCACCACGCCACACCGGCGGGGCAAACCAACCCTGATACTTTAGAACTTCCTCAAATGTATGGGAGATACTTTTCCTCACACCCAGAGGCAGATGTAAGATGCTCCCCACGCCTCTCCCCTGCAAGAGTTTCTACTGGCGCAAATCTTTCCATCCACATAAAGCAGCTGCCAGGGTTTGGGGTGAAGAAAACTTGTTTTCCAGAAACCCCCACATCCCTAAAAGCTTCTCCTCCAAGCCCCCGTCCTCACCTACGTCCTCACTTACGTCAGAGACAGCCAGGCCTCAATTCTGCTTCCGCTTTCCACCCCTCGCCGCCCTCAAATATTTTTGCCCCCGCATTTCTGTCCAAGAGCCTTTTCTCTCTGTGAAGGGCTTTCAACTGCTTTTCTTAGCAACTCGCAGCGGGGTGGAGGTTCCACTGTGAGCCAGAGCAGCATGGAACGGTGGCAAGCGGAGGATGTGAAGAGGGCTACTGTGGGCCTGCGCTCTTGCCAGCCCTGGGCGGCCTGTGCGAGGCAGAGCTTGCGTCCGCCATCAGGCCACTCAGAGCGCAGCCTCATTGGAGGGCTTAGCCAGAAGGCACAGCTCGTTCCCTGGGCCCAGAAAGGTTGGGACAGCTCAGGGCTGCTGTCTCCTCCACAGGGCTTCTTCTGCCCTCTCCCCAGGGGCTTCTCTTTGCCTCGATGCCTTGTCTGGCTCTGGTCCTAAGGCTGGGCTCCCAGCCTAACCCTGGGGTGAAGAGGTGCCTTGCCTGATCTGTCCTGGGTGACAGCTGGAGCCTGTCCTTGTGCTATCTTCTGCAAACCTCACCCAGGTGGCTCAGAAGTCTCCGGATCCCTGTACAGCCACAGAGGAGTCACAGCGGGTTACCCTGCCTTCTTAGTGATCAGAGGCTCAAATCTGGGCTGTGGAAGGGCCTCTATTCAGGAAGCAACCACCCTGGGAGAATCCCAGCCCTCGTGGCTGCTTCCCTGTGTGTGGCCTCTTCCATTTTGGCTCTTTAATTTCTCTTTGCTCCTATCCTCTAAGCCTCTGCCCCACTCTGGCCTCCTTTCCAGCTTTAGATGCTGTTTGTCCCTTACCCACAACCAAGGAAAGTCCTGGAATCCCTCCCTTACATTAAGGGTGAAGAACTGAGGCCCAGAGAGATACTGTCTAGCTCAGGGACACACGGTGAGTCGCTGGCAGAAATGAGAATTCAAGCCAGATCTCCTGATTCCCAGACGAATATTTCTTCCAGGATTCTACATTGTATGCCCTGCTCCCAGTCAGTCACCCCTGCACTCTCTCCTCCCCCAGGGAACTTTCAGGGGATCTCCTATCTGCAGCCAGAAGGCTTGAGCAGATGATGCCCTCCTCTCAGCATAGTGTTCTGGGAGAAGTTGGTAATGGAGCTCAGTGTGCCTCTGATTCCTTATGTACCTCCCAAAGTGAAGGTAGGACCCACGGGAAACGAACCCATTTCCCATCTATTCTGCGCATCTCACTTCCTGATGGTGACGTCCCCTCCTCTTCCCTCCCATCCTCTCCCAAGTGATGGAAGCTCGAGAGCTGCAGAGCCATTAAGAATATGGGGGCCTTTCAATCTCCCAGGGTTGGGCTGGTTTTATGAAACATCTTCCCAGAAACCCCAGGGAGAAGCCAGGCAGCCTCAGACACACCCCGAGTCCTATGGTTGTAAACAGGCAGGAAAGTTGTCCTCTCTAACCAGGCTGATGGCTTCCAGGACTGCAAGTGCCTCAATGTCCCTGCTGGACCCTCCAGGGGAAGTCACTCTGGGCCAGGAACTATAGAGGAGCGGCAAGGCCCAGTTGAAGCTGTGGTCTGAGAGCGGAGGAGGGAGGCAAGGGCTGCCTCTGCCCTGCCTTCACCCCCCGCCCCCAGGTCCCCTTCCTACTGAACGCACTCACCTACCCTGTTTGAGGGGCAGCCCAGCCCAGCTGATTCCTCCAAGGAAGCCCTGGGCAGAGGGGCCAGGACCAGGGAGCAGTGTCAGGTGGGGTCTGTCAGGAGGATGCCAATGAGGGTTCGGGAGGGGGTCCTTCCCCATGCCTAGGCAGCAAGGTGTTAGCCGTGGTGGCAGGGAGCATCTCTGCCCAGCACAGGGTCAGCACACAGGAAAGCCCAGGATGAATAAGGTCCCTCTGCCCCCAGGAGGGCAGGGCGTGTCTCCCAGCTCTCCCCAGCAGACGGAGGTTTGAAGGACCATGTCTTGACCATGGCTCCCCTCACTGTCCGGGACGGAGCCTGGCATCAGTTCGGCCCAGCTGGCATCAGTAATCCCGCGTGGAATGCCTAGGGCTTTCACGGTTCTTATAGCGAAGGGGGTCCCAGAGGCTCCCCTCTCTCCTGCCCCCGGAGGGCAAGAGACTCCTAGCGAGTCATTTCTCAGTTCTCAGCACCAGGCAAGCAGCTGGCGCACAATGGATGGCGCCTGGAAGGGGGTGGTCCCCGGGCCCGCGCGCCCCCCGACCCCTGAGCTCCTTACCTGTAAGACACCTGCTTCCGCAGGTGCATCTGGCGGAACTGCTCCTCCACCGGGGGTCCAGTGGCCATGCCCGGGGGGCCCTCGGGCCACGGCGGCGAGACCTCGGCCTCCTCCCCGCGCCGGCAGCGCCGCCGCACCACCTCCGCCTCGGCCGCCCGGCCGCCGCTCGCCCCGTCCCCGCGGGGCCCTCCGCCGCCCGGCCCCTCGGCCATCCCGCGGCGGCCCCCTTCCCGCGGCTCCGGCGGCCTCTCGGGGTCCCCGCTGAAGTTCGGGGTCCCTCGCGGCCGGGCCCGCGGGCGCGAGGCGGGAGGGAGGGGACGCCGGGTCCCTCTCGACGCCGGGCTCAGACGCCGGGGCCGCGGGCTGCCGAGCGCCGCGCCCGGGAGCGGCGGCGGGGCTCCTCCTGCGCCCGCGGGGGTGTGCGCGGGGAGTTTGTCCCCGTGGGTGTCGGGGTGCTGAGTCGTGCGTGCTGGGGCGTCCCCCGGACGGCTGAGCCGGAGCCGGGGCGCAGCGGGAGCCCGGGCGCAGCGGGAGCCGGGGCGGCGAGCGCGCTCCTGCAGCCGCCACCGCGGCCACGCACCGCGTGTCACCTTAGCGGCCCCGCGGGCCCCGGGGTCCGGGCCGGGGAGGCGCCGCTCCGCCCAGGCCGCCGGGCTCGGGGCGCGGAGGGAGCGAGCGGGGCCCCGCGGCCGTGGGCACGAGCACCTGGGCCGGGGGTGCGCAGCGCCCGCCAGACCCGCTCCTGCCCCCCTCCCCCCCGGATTCCGCTGCTTGGCAGCTGCCAATCACTTCCCGCCGTCACTCCGCGGCGGCGGGGCCACCCCCTCCCCCCGCATCCCGCGCTTTCCGCCGGGGCATTCGCCGCAGCCGCGGGCAGGTGGAGGGGCCGGGGCGGCGCAGGAGCGGGCTTAACCCCCTGTGCGCCACGGGAGCTTAGGGCAAGGCCCAGGTGGATTCGGGGAAGGGGTCGAGCAAGGGGACACACGCGGGGTAGGTCCGATCGCCGGCAACACCGGCTTTAGGCCTCGCGCTCCCTCTTTCTGAACTTGACCTTTGATCTAGCGTCTCCTCTCCCGCTGCGATATTGAATGCCCCCTCCCCCGCCCCCGCCTATGCTTTAGCTCTGCATTCAAGGCCTGCCTCGATCTTCCCACATCCCA
>PVJC01026284.1:0-24046 GCA_004026665.1 Murina feae
GCCCCAGCCTCAGGCCCAGCCCAGCCCCAGCCCCAGCCTCAGCCCAGCACAGCCAGAGTGGAGACTAGCCAGGCTAGAGGAGAGCGCCCTTCGGAAGCACCCCCCCACACACACCCTTTCTGAATGAATCACTGCTTTCTGTGAAGCTTGGCCCGAAGGCCTCAGAAGTAATTAGTCCCTTTAAACCTGCTCACGGCTTCCCCGCCATCGCCATCGGTCCACGCTCTAATTGGCGCAGTCTGGGAGAGAGTGAAAAAGTAAACAGCCCAGCCCCGCTGCAGGCATTTCCAGACACTTAAGGTGACCGGCAGCCCTGTGGCCACTTGCTCTGCCACACGGAGGGGGTGGGGGCAGGAAGGAGGGGCCCTGAACGCCCACCCAGGAGGAGGAGGACGATGAGGGTGAGGACAAGGCCTGAGGTCCTGAAGTTTCCTGGCGGCCTCCCCCTCACCATGTCATCCGGGAGGGACTCCCTGGTTCTGGCAGAGCCTTGAAGCCAGGTTGAGGGGCTGGGACTTGATTCAGAGCAGAGGGGAGTCACCGAAGATTAGTGGGCAGGGGGTCCCCTAACCGACCGCTCCCATTAGTCAGGACCCTGACGGCTGCTGGGGCAGGACATGGTGCTGGCGGCCACGGTGATCACTTCTGTCCCCGTCAGACGGGGGCTCCCCAGGACAGGAACTTTCCAGTCTTCCCCTGGACTCTTCCTGCAGCAGCAGGGACGAGTCCCCCCTCTGCACACCTCACTCCTCTTCCCTCGGGCTCGGAGGCTGCAGTTATGAACATGGGGGGCGCTGTCTCCAGAGTCAGGTGACTGCCATCAGGGACAAGCAGACTCCCACCAGGGCCAGGCTGGTGTCCGGGTGGGCAAGGGGCTGGACCTACCTCCCTCCACTGCTTGTTCTCCATCCCTTGGGTATACATGACGCACACTGTGGGGAGAGGAGGAAAAAGGGTTAACAGGCCACACAGGCCGGAGAAGAGGTGTTCCTGTGGGGAGGGCCCTGGAGGGGCGGGAGGGCGGGGGCTCAGGAGAGGGGGCCTGGGCGGCAGGGTGGGGTCTGGGGCGTCCTCAGCTTGGAGAAGGGGGCCTAGAACATCCATGTGCCTGGGAGGAGTGCCCTCTGGGGAGGGCGTCAAGCTAATGGGCATCTAGGCCTGAGCAAGTGTGCAGCAGGCAGACAGGTGGGCCTGAGGGGTGGGCAGAGGTGTGGCAGGAGGCATCCCTAGGGCTCACCGCAGCCTCAGAAGGCCTGCCACTGTCACCAGCGCCCTCGCCGATGGGCCAACTGCGGCTCGGAGGAGGCCCGTGGCCTGCTTGAGGTCACATACGTGAGTGGCGTTTCTCTGGGCTGGAACCCTGGACTCCAACATCAGGGCTCGACCCCCTGGACCACAGCCAACCGGGGCTGTTAAACGTACTGGTTTCCCTGGTTCTGGAAACGTCGGGCCCTGACACGCTGACCCGCCCAACCCGCTCGGTTGTGTTGAGGCTTCACGAGTGTGGAGGTTGGGGAGGGCCAGCCCCCCAGTCCTTTCTCAGGCAGTGTTGGTGAGAACAGCTGGGCCAGCACGGGCACCCAGCACCCTCCACCACCCCTGACGCTCGGCGAGGACTCAGGGGCTGGCCGCTGCCATCGCCACTACGCCGTTGCCACTGTTATTACATCAGAGCAGGACTTACGTGGGTCAGACTTGGAAAACATGTCTTTGTCCAGAAGGTTCCTGAAAGAAGGGGAGAGGGGAGGAGTTAGCAGAGCTCAGCAGGGGGCCTCGGGGGATCAGGGCCTCTTGAGGTCCAAAGCCGCCTCCGTTTGTTTGGCTCATTGCAGCCCACAGGGCGAGGAGGGGGGTCCTCAGCTCAGCTTCCTACGGGTGTGGCTCCCCACCACCCACCCCACCTTCACACACGCTGGCGCCCTGGGCCCCTCAGCCCCTTTGCCCAACGTCTTGGCCTGGACTAGGAGCTTCTCTTACTACCTCTCTGTCTCTCAGACGATAATCAAGCTTGTCAAAACGTATCCATCCAGGGCCCTCTTCTCCCAGGGCCCTGCTTACAACCAGCTTACTCCGCCATCACATCTGTGCTGGTGGATTAATGAACTCTTCCTCCCAGGGATGCGGACCCACCTGGTCAAGGCCGCAGCCGCCACACAGCCCTGCCGATCAGATTGAAGGCGCTCAGCTGGACGATGGACCGCGTTGGGCCGCTGAGGGGCCTTTGACAAGTGTGAGCCCCCCTGCCTGCCTCTGCCCTCATGGCCCCGGCTCACGGACCCAGGCACTGCGCTAAGAGCTCTGCGGGTAGCAGCTGCCCTCGGGGTCCATACTGGGCAGGCATCTTCCCATCTTACAGATGTGGAAGCGGAGGCACAGGGGATCAGGCAAGGCCTGTCCTGCATATCCGTGCACCGCGCTCACAGTGACCTGCTGCTGGCAGGAAGCAACACGGGAAGTCCCTCGAGCCCTCTGAGCTGTTTCCTCATCTGTACGATGCAGACAACAGTGCCAGCCTCCAAGGCGGTGGCTGCCCTGGGCTGCCTCCTCACCCTCCCTGTCCCTGCACCCACACAGGGTTTCCTCCTGCTGCTCTCCCGGGCTTCCTCTGGCTGGGGGGCTGCAAACACCAGGAAGTTTTCACTCAGAGGGCAGCCCTCAAGCAATGGCGGGCAGGAGCTGAGACATAAATACTGGCTTCCCCACTCCCCCCCCAACACCCACTCCTGAGGCTGCTCCAGTCTCCCCGAGGTGTCCAATGGAAAGAGCCCAGGAAACCTGCTCATTAAAGAGCCCCCACGCCCCTCCCTGAAGCCCCCTGCCTGCTGGAGCTACCCCCCACCCCCACCCTGCTTTTCACACTGCCCTAACGTTAAGCTCTGTTAAGCTCTGCCCCGGCCAGCCATCTCAGCCTGTCCAACCTCCCTCCCAGATGGCCCGGGGTCACCTCCGGTCTCCTCTCCTTCCCCACACTCCCCCAGGGCCTCCGTGCCCCTTGAACCCCTTTCCCAAAGAGGAGAAACACTCAGCACGGGTCTGTGTGGCTTCCTGACAGCCAACCCCAAATGTCAGAGCTGATGGCCCCTTGGGACCATGTGTCGCACCTTCTCCTGAGAAGGGAGCAGGGGCCCGGGGCAGGGAGTAGCCACTCCCCACAGCAAGCAGTGGTAGAGCCAGAAAGGTCTAGAAGCTCTGACCCTGAGTCCGCACCACCAGAACCATCAGGAGTGACAGCTTGTCTGGGCAACTTGACCCCACACTCAACTCTATCGCCCTGACTTGGGAGCCAAAGGCCCACTGACAGACAGACAGACAGACAGCTGCAGTAGCAACCTGGCGCGAGCACATGGCATCCCCTGCTGCCTGGGGAGGCCCCAGATTGTGCTCATGAATCACTCAGCTCCAGTCCTCACAGGTTCCCCGAGATGTCTCTGAGAAGGATCCCCTAATCCCCACCCTCCGCTCCAGTCTCTTCCTTTGGGGCCTCTCCCCAGTGGCACACAACCCCTCTGCTGGCCCCACCACCCTGCTCCTAGCCCGCTGTCACTCTGGAAACCATCTGACAAAGCTCCCAGCCCTTGGCAGTGAGCACCAGAGGAAATGATACTCGAGGCAGCTCTGAAAGGTAGGTAGCAGGGGCTGCAGGTCAGATGCCACTTACAGACGCTCGCCCCACCGAGGCGGGCGGGCCTGGACCTGGGTTGACCTTGCCCTCCTGCAGCTTGCTGGGCTTGGAGGCAGGAGCATCTGTCTTGATTTAAACCAAGGACACCATGCCTTAGTCCCAAAGAGGACTCCACAGTGGTGGAACCTGGGCAGAGTGAGGAGCGGGAAGGTAGGAAGAGGGCTGGGGCGGGACTTCTCTCCCGGAGGCATGCTGCGGTTCCTCTTTGAATGCTATCGTGAAGCTCCATCTCTTATATAACTGGCCGTAACGCCGTCACAACCAAATGAACAGTGCTCTCGCGGTGGGGCGGGGCTCGAGCTGCTAGTGGTAGAGATCTACGAGCCGCAGAAGGCGGGGCAGCAATGGGCAGGGTGGCCAGCTGAGGCAAGCAGAAGTGAGCTACTTGCGCATGGTTTCGTGTGCCCTGGGCCTCTAATCTATATATATAAAAGCCTAAGCAACCAAATGACTGAACGCTGGTCAACCGGTTTCCATGACCACTATGTGGCAGGTGCTCAATGCAGGAGCTGTCCCCAGGTGGTCAGTGCGCTTCCACAGCTTCAGCGTTGCTCAGCTGACCCATAGGCGCTGGACGCCAGGCTCACGGCTGACAAGCGTAGGTGTGGCGATGCAAGCCTCTCCCGCCTCTGTGGCAGTGCTACAGAGAGCGGCAGCAGGTACAGCGGGGCCAGGAGGAGCAGGAGCTGTGTGGCGCCTGGCCTGGGCTCAGGCTCCTCCCTGACCACCTGCAGCTTCGGGAACTACTACATCCCTTGGGGGATGTCGGACTGCCAGTATCAGCCTGATCCCCTGAGATCTTGCTGAAGCAGGCAGTCAGACATCCCCCGAAGGGTCCTGGATTGGAAGAGGTCACAGCCCAGGCTGAGGGACCCCACTGGTGCAGGAATCTGTGCACTGGGCCTCTAGTAATTATATAAAACCCTAGCATGGCCCAGCTGGAAGGGCTGCAGCGGTCGGCTTTTCCAATCCCTCTATAAATCAGGGATGTAGGCTCAGAGAGAGGCCAAGTGGCTTCTCCAAGGCCTGGGTCCCCTCTGAGTCTGGTCTGGAACTCAGATGTAGTCATGTCTAGGCCAGTAAGAAAGACAGTGAGATCCTGGATCTCAGCCTAGGGCAGAGAGACGGGGGAGGGGGAGAGAGAGCGAGCACCTTATCTTCAAAGAGGAGAAGCTGGGTGAGAGGCACACAGCTGGGCTAAGAAATAGGAGCCAGCCACCCAGCTTCGGTGGCCCCCTGCCCAGTGACCTCAGGACTCTCACTGCACCCTGAGCCACGCAGCCAAGAGTAATGCCAAGCCTCTGCTCTCCACGCTGCGGAGGTCATCCTTCTGGACCCGCTCCCGTCCTTCCTGCTTGATGGGGCCTGTCCTGGGCTTCCCCTGCCTGGCCAGCAGCCGGTCCTCTCCTGCCCCTGAGCTCTCAGGCTATGGTGTGCAGCCTCTGGCTGGGACTCAGCACACCCGGGCTGCAGAGCAGGGCTCGTCTGCCTCTCGTGCTGGGGTGTGCCCCTCCAGGACAGTGACCCTGCCTCTGCCTCGGGCCAGCCCAGCCCCGACACAGAGCAGGGGCCTAGCAAACTGGGTGGATGAAGGAAGACCAAAGCCAGATGCGTGAGCAAGGCCCTTGCCTCCTGACCGGCAAGGCGCCTGGCCATGCGCAGGGGAGCTCCAATGCTTCCTCTTAGCTGAAGAGCCAAATGGTTAAGTGCATAGGCTGCAACCAGGCATGCTGGGTCCACATCCCAGATCTGGACAAGCTCCTTGCCTTCCTTGTGCCTCAGTTTCCCCATCTGTAAAGTGGGGTGAAAAGCAGTCCTCCCTCAGGACAGCTGTGGGCAGTGAGGCCTGTCAGATGGGTCAGTCATGCTGGGCCAGGTGCTGAGCAGAGCAGTCACACCCATGTGGGTGCTTGGGCTCATTTGGGGACCAAGGAGAGACAGGACGGCTGACAGAGCCACCTCCACCTCACCAGCCCCAGGAGCCCACCCCCAATGCACATACATAGTCACGGACCCTGCTGTGCAGTGGCTGCGGAGTGCCCTACTGGCTGGGACTGCCCCCTCACCCCAGCCTCGGGCGTCCCCTTGGCCTCCCTTTCTTGAGGACCCTCCAGCCCTCTGTGACCCCTCACCTCGTCGACACCTGTCCGCCTGTGGGCCTCTCACTCCTTGGGCCTCCTCCCTCTCCCACTATCAGAAGGCAGGTTCTTGGGCCCATTCCTGGAGTCCGACTATGTAGGTCTGGGCAGGGCCTCAGCAGCCATGTTTAAATAAAACACACACATGCACACATGTGCACACACATGCACATGCGCATGCACACTGTCCTGATGACTGCAGTCCAGACATCACACGTCAGGACTCTTGGTCTTGGGGCCTCAGTCTCCCCACTGCAACAACACCCTCCTCTCACGCGAGCCCTCCTCATCCACTGGGGCCCCTGGGGCTCAGGGAGGGTGAGGGACTTGCCCACAGGCAGCAGCTGTGAGGAGCTGAGGGGGAGGCACCAGGCTCTGCTCCCAGGCAGGCCCTTGCTTGCCACAGGGCTCAGGCAGACCCCAAGCGCTTTTTCTCCACTTCTGCCTCTGGGAGCTCAAAGAGACATTTTCCAACAGGCAAGTATATTTCCCCCAAAGAGCATAAAACCCTTCAGCTGTCCTCTGGGCAGCCTGGAAATTAGCTTCTTTTGTTCCTCAGATCAAGGCCAGGGAAGCAGAGCTGAGGCCCTGCCTCTCTGCTCTCTCCCAGGAAGCCCCTGGCAACAAGGACCTGGCTGCCTGCGAGGTCAGTCCCCCAGCAAAGGGAGCGGGCCCCGGAGAGGCCTGTAGTGCCAGCCTCCCTTCCGGGACATTAAAAATGTTGAGAGTAGGAGCTGTCAGAGAGGGGAAGAGAGTCCTGTCCTCAGAGAGCCCATCTGAGGGGCACACGACCCTGTCCTCAGGGAGCCCCGTCTGAGGGGGACACGGCCCTGTCCTCAGGGAGCCCCGTCTGAGGGGGACACGGCCCTGTCCTCAGGGAGCCCTGTCTGAGGAGACCCATTTGCTCCTGGGCTGAGTTGCCGGGGAACCCATCGCACATCCCTGTTTGTATCTGAGGGTCCCCCTCCCCCCTCTCCAGGGCGGATGCTGAGCAGGGACCCTGGCTCCCGCAGGAAGAAGCGTGGGAAGAGTGCCGCCCTCAGCCTGCGGCCACAGGCGGATCCCTAACAGCGTGCTGGCCCCCCTGAAACTCTACGCAATGGCGGCAGGTTGGTACAGCTGGATGCGTTCTTTTTGGAGGCCTTTCACCATGCTCCCAAAGAGGGTCCTCAGGCTGGAAAACTAAGAAAACGTGTTTATCTTCTTCCCAACAGCCTCCCCTCAGCACCCCGCCAACCTCCGAGGAGAGGTGGGGATGCTGAGAGCACAGACTTGCAGCCTCACGCTGGGTCCTGAACCCAGCCCTGCCCATTACTAGCTGTAAGGACCTCCCTCAGTCCTTCGTGCCTCGGTATTCCCGTCTGTAAAGTGGGGGAATAATGGTCCTCTCCTAGGGCCTTTCTGAGCATAGAGCCCATATTTGCAGAAGAGCGCGAGCAGTGTCCCGCTCACAGGATGTCTCACTGAAGGTCCACGGGGACCAAGTGGCGTCTAGAGATGCCCGTGTGCTCCCCTGCCCCCTAAGCCGGGCTGGCACAGGTGCCCTGGCCCACATGGCCGGCTAACGGAGCTGCCTTCCTGCTGGCTGAGCAGACGGGACAGGTGAGCCAGGAGGCCCACAGAGACCCCTGAGCCTGAGGGGTCCGCAAGCAACACCCCATTTCTCTATGGAGCAGTTCGACACCAAGCATCTGGCCAGCCCCCACGGCAGGCAAAGAGGATGGCAGAGGCATGATCTAATTGGCACCAGATCTTCTGTTGGGCACATGATCTGGGACACCTATTCGCCCTACACACCAGTCCAGGAGGTGGATGTCACCCCGTTACAGACAAGACGTGGGTTGAGTCGTGCCCAGTTCACCCAGCTTGCCAGGCGGCACGGATGGGACTCCGAAGCGCAAGGCCATTGGGGAGCATCCAGGTTACCAAGCCCAGGTCTCTCACAGCCCCCCCGGCCGGCAGTGCTCCCCACTTCCCCTCTCCTGCCCCGGCCTCCTCATGGCTGCTCCCGAAGGAAGAGAATTGGGGGCTCTCACTTCCTCCCGCACCACCACCCCGCCCCCCAGCTCCTGTCCTCGCAGGCAGGAGTCCGAGGCAAGGCTCTGAGGGAGTGGGGAGGAGAGAGCCCTTGGCAGCCGGCCCCTGGCACTGGCCCGTCTCGCCTTTCAGATCCCGCCCTCACGTACGCTCTGTCTCCCTGCCAAGTCTCCGCACCAAGGTCTAAAAAGCAATTTCCCCATGGCTCAGCGAGCGCTCCTTGCCGGGCTATCTGCATTTCTATAATTATTAATTATTGTCATAATGGTCCCTCCCGTGCCGCATGACCAAGGAGAGCGTGCGCTCTGGCTGGCCTCAGACGCAGCCACGCTGCAGCCTCCAGGGCCACGTGGTAACTCTATGCCCTGGGCGAGCTGCTCGACCTCAGTTTCCGCATCTGTGCTGGGATCACACACCAGTCTGCGCAGTTGTTGGGAAAGCGTTTAAAACAGAAATATAGGAAGCATGCGCGATTCCTCTCTCCCGGCCCCATTCATCACGTCTTCAAGGTTCAAAAACACATCCCAGATCCGTCCACTCTTCCTCACGGCTGTCTCTCACTTAGACGCTGCAGAGGCCTCTTGCCTCGCCTTGTGCTTCAATCCCTGCCCCTCTGCTCCCTCCAGCAGTCAATTCCCCGAGGATACCCAGAGAACATTTTGAGAAGGCCAATCAGATCACATTACTCCTGTTTAACCCTACCCCAAACAGAATAATAGCAATCATTCTATTATTATTATTAGGACAATAAATCAAACTCCTTAGCATGGATCTGCACCCCACCCCCCATTTCCTCTCTGACCTCGTCCTCTTCCACTCCTCTCTGGGGAGGCACTCTGCTCCAGCCACACTACCCTCCTGCAGTTTGCCAAGGATGCCAAGGTCTTTGCTGCCACTGGGCCTTTGCACCTGCTTTCTCTCTATCTGAACCATCCTCTCTTCGGTTCTTCCTTCAGGTGGCTGTCTCACCCACTGGCTCTCAGCTCAGTGTCACCTGCCCGTCTTGTCTAAAGCATCCCCAACAACCACAAACTTATTTGCAGAGCACTTATCCCCATAAGACATTACTTCGTAAGAAACGTATAGATTCTGGCCAGTGTGGCCCAGAGGTTTGAGCATCAACTTATGAACTAGGAGGTCACACATGGTTCGATTCCCATTAGGGCACATGCCCAGGTTGCAGGCTCGATCCCCAGTGGGGGGCGTGCAGGAGGCAGCCAATTAGTGACTCTCTTTCATCATTGATGTTTCTATCCCTCTCTCTCTTTCTCTTCCTTCTTCTTTGAAATCAATAAGAATATTTTTTTAAATGTGTGTATTTGCTTATATGCCCCACCACCAACACCAATGTGAGTTCTATGAGAGGAGAGAGCTTGTCTATCTTGTTCACACTATATCCTCAGCACTTATCGAAAGTATAGATGTGTCAGAAGCGATCAGTTATTGGTAACCATCACCGTTATTGAGTTTAGTTAGCACATTCCACTTTATATAGGACTTCACAAACATAATCTCTGTTGTCTTCATAACAATCCTACAGGAAGTTAACAGGACCAGTATTTCCCCCATTATACAGATGGAGAGACTGAGGTTAGAGAATTTAAACAACCAGGCTGAGGTTTCAGAGAAGGTAAACGAGGAATTGCATCGACTGTCAGTGTCCTGCCCGGAATTCTTAAGGACCGAATGGCATCAAGCTATCCTACTGGGACCTCCAGGCACTATGCTAGGCCAGCAGAGGTGAGGAATATTAGGGGACAGAGGACCCTTGCAATGTTTTGAAATCCCACGAAGTCATTTTTTTCTTTCCCAGCAAACTGGCAGGAAGAGAGGCAGTCAGGGTTCCAGCTAAGCTATGCTTGGATAATCCGTCAGTCACCTACCACTGGCTCCCACTGGCTGCAGGGAAATCCAAGGAGCCAGTCCTCAGAGGCCCCCCTCGGCCCCTGCACCCCAGGAGCCCAAGCAGCCTGTGAGTCATGTGGACCACCTCCTTGTGGCAGAGGCCATGGCTGACAGCAGCAAGCACTCCCCCCTCTTCCTGCTGACAGAACCCCCATCGCTTCAGGTATTGTGTACTCCCCCGCCCCCCGCCCCAGTTTATATATTAAAACACTAACCCCCAATGAGATGGTGTTCGGAGATGAGTCTTTGGAAGATAATTAGGGTTATTTGAGGTCGTAGGGTGGGATTACGACGGGATTAGTGCCTTTAAACGGCACACGGGAGAGCGGAGGGCGTGCAGTCCCTCCTTGCTCTGCCACGTGAGAACACAGCAGGAAGGCGGCACCTGAGGCCAGGAACAGCGTCTTCCCGGGACTGAGCATGCTGGCGACAGAGCCCACCGTCCGGAATTTCCTTCACAGGTTTGTGATACATTTTTGCTGTTCGAGCCTCGCCATCTATGGCATTTTGTGATGGCAGCCTGAGCTGATGAGTATCCTCGTCTAGGGGTGGACATGGGACTCAGCCTTGGCCATGGGAACAGAAGGGGAAGTCTGCTGAGGTATTTCGGGAGGGATTATGCGTCCCAGATCAAAAGAACTTTTCAAAGAGAGGCCTTGGGACTGGTGTCTTGCTTCCTGTCTTTGGATGTGACTGTGATGCTTGGAACAGGCAGCCTTTTTGCGATAACGAGGCAAGCATTTGGATAATGGCAGAGAACAAAGATAGCTGGGTCTGTGATGGCAAAGTGAGCTGACAAACCATCAGATGACCTCCCTCCAGACTGCGATTCAAAAAAAATAAATGTACTCGGGGTCTGAATCACTATTAAACTTTCTGTTACCTATAGCCTACGTATTCCTAACCGAACCTGACTCCACTGTGCCTTGTGGCTTCACAGCCTTCTGCTCCTCACCTCCTCCCCGCCCTCTCTTCCCAGTGGTAGGTCATCTCCAGCAGTGGCCGTGGTTCTGAGCAGGGAGATCTGTGGGCTGGGGAAGGAGAGACAGCCTGGGTGCCTGGAAGGCAGGCTGCCATCCGCTGTCTCTCTGGTGTCTGCTCCTCCAGGTCTAGGTTTGTGTCCCAGAGCCAGAGGCATTCTTGAGCAAGAAAAACTCTCCCATCCCTGCAAAGAAAACACCTAATTCTTGGTCTCAGGGTTGAGACCCAGGCCCCTCTTGGACACCCCATTCCAGCTGTGAAGCTTTGAGATTTGAGGAAACTGAGTTTGAACGCCCTCTCCCTTTCCAAAACATACTAAATGTGTTACCTCAGCGGTGCCTTTATCCCCTCTAAGCCCTGATTTCCCAATCAGCAAAAAGGCAACTGCTAGCTACCTCCCAGGATTGCTGTACATAGTGAGGTAGGGAGGGGGCTAAGATGGCCCTAGATCCCGGCCCCTGGGCACAAGCCCGCACAGCCCTCCCCTGAGTGCGGGAGGGGCCTGGGAGCAGGATGGGATCCACACTCCTGCGACTACTGGACCTCACATAAGACTGCCCAGCGGACAGGGGAGGACTCTCTACCGGCTTCGGTCCTGCTAGGAGCTGCGGGTGGCCCCCCGGAGCTAAGCGCCACCCGGATCCAACAGTCAGCAAGAAAACAGGACTCTAATCTCCAGCTGCAAGACAACCTAAATGAGCGTGGTGGGGATGCCCAGCTTCGGAGGAGATCACGGCCCCTGCGGGTGCCTGGACTTCAGCCTAGAGAGGCCTGGGCTCTCACCTAGAGACACACAGAGATAATAGATGGCTGTTGCTTTAAGCCACTAGGTCTGTGGCAACTTGTTACACAGGAATTGAAAACCAGCATAATAATCTTAGTTTGGGCCAAATGGCTATTTGCATAGGTCAACACAGTCGAGTACAGGCAATTGCACATGGCACAGCCTCATACAGATGTGAGGTGCCTGGCACGTAGTAAGTGCTCAACAAACCCCACTGGTACTACTCCCCAGGCTCCACTAGAGAATGCCTTGGCTACTCAATGGCTGAGGACCTCTCTTTCCCAGCACCGGCTTTGACAGCTGCCCCTTGCCCCCAGGCCCTCCTTCCCCACATCTGCCTTCCTTGCGGGTCAGATAAAGGCCTTCAGAGTCCATTCACCCGCCTTCTCAGAGGCCCAGGGACAGCTCCTGAGCAGACTGCTTCTCCTGCCCCAGGCAGCAAAACACCAGTCCGAACAGATAAGCAGAAAACCGCTGGGGCAGAGGCAGCCGCTGCTCGCCAGCCCACGCCAGCTGGCAGGGAGGGCAGCTGCCTGAGACTCCAGCAGGGCTAAGCAGCACCAGGCTCTGGACTCCACCCCCTGCCTTCCCTGGGGGCCTGGGAGCCCCACCGCTGACACGTGCCCTGCTCCTTCCACCTGGACCCTGTGGAAGTGCAAAGTTTCCTGTTACATAAAAAATGCAAATCGCTCTTTTCTAACCAGCAGCAGGCTGGTCCTGTCGCTGCTGCAGATGACGCACAGAAACCAGAAAAGCAGCGTGGCCCTTGGGGAATGGGACGCTGGACAGGTGAGTTTCGGTTGGGTCTGCGGGGAGGCTAACGAGGTCAGGAAAGGTCTGGAAAAGGCCACCAGAGGAGAGAGAAGCTGCAGCTCACAATTCCTACGACGTCTGCTGGTATCCGGTTCCATCCACCATCTACCCTACTCACCCAGAATCCCTAAATGGCAAGTAGATGTCAATAAAGCTGGGAGGGGGAAAAATCTCTATGAAGACCAGATCTCCAGGACCCCCACAGACCCTGGGACTCAGCTAGAGAGACCGGGTTCTACTTACTTTCCTGTGTCAAGTAATAGGCAGCACAAATCACTCTTCCTGGGCCAATCCTCCTATGGGAAGGGTTACTGTCCTTCCTTTATAGATAAGGACGCGGGGCTCAGTCGTTTACCCAATGTCACGGGGACAGAACTGGGATTTGAACCCTATGGACGGATCCCACAGCCCATGTTCTTAGCCACTGAGCCAAACAACCAGGCACTTCATAACCTTTGGCCCTAAGTTCACCAAAGCTGGTAAGAAACAATTATTTGGGAATGGATTTGGATTCGCCTGAGAGACGCCCTACCGAAAGGAGAGGCTGAGCAGCCACCCCAGAGCGTGACCTGCCTTCCTCGGAGGCCTGCTTGGGCCTCTGCTGCGGTCCTGGGCTGAGACGCAGACGTGCCCCTGTACCAGGCAGCTGTGCTTGGCTGGGAGTGCCCAGGGGAGGCATGGCAGGGGTTTGGTCCTACCCCGGGCAGGAACAGGAGCTCCTAGAACTGTGAGAGGTGGCAGGGACCTTCCTAAGGAGCAGAGAGGGGAGGGAACTGGCCCCAGGGGCTAGATTCCCGTTTCCCACCACACTGGCCTCCCTCATCCCCAGCTGCTCATGCTGAAGACCCCTGGAGTTCTCACCCCACCAACCCCTCTGCCTGCCCTACTGTTCCCTGCCCACCAGCAGGTGTCACCTAGATGCCCAGGGCAGGGGTACCCCATAGCCTCCTCCTGGGGCCCAGTCAGTGTGGACCTTGAGGTGCAGGGAGCAGGACTTGACTCTCATTCACTAGGGACTATAAAGTGCAGAATATGCTGGAAAGCCATTCTGTGCAGCTCTCCTTCCTCCCCATTCTCCTCCTCTTCTTCTCCCTGTCCCCCTCTCCTCCCCCCATCTCCTCTTTCTTCTAGAGCCTGGAGAGCTGGACCTGGTTGAGGGCAAGAGATGGATTTACAATTTCAAGCTCACCTATATTGTTTTCCTCCTCCCCTCTGTTCAGGTGATTCCCCCCCTCCTCACTCCTTCCTACCAAAACCTCCTTTCCACCCTCTAGCTTTCAGGAGATCAGGAACAGGGCCTGGGCAGGCCGGTAGACCATGTGTCCTGAGAGGGAGTGGACACAGGGTTGATCCCAGAACCACATTCCCCAAGATCGCAAATGCACCCCTAGGTACCTTTCAGGCCAAAGGTCTGACACCCTCCACTTGGAGAGAGCAAGCAGAGGGACCAAGCGCCACTGCCTCGCTGGAAGCATTGCAGCTACTTAGTTCGCACCAACTGCGGCCAAGTAAGTGCGAAGTAGTGTGCTGGGCACTGCACAACCCTCTATTCCTATAAGTTAATTCCTCTAAGGACCTGCCACGACATGCCAGCCACTCTCCTAAGCACGTGAGCTACTGGCGAAGGAGGCTTCTTATTGTTTGCACTTGGCAAACGGAGGAAACCTAAGCTAACGTCAGCCCCATTGGGGAGCAGATTCCATGTCAACGTGTCTGACCCCAAAGCCACGGGGCCGCGCGCCCGCTGCCTCCTCTCCTCTCCGCTGCAGTAGAGGGTCCGCGGTCTGAGTCAGGTGGGGTTCTCTGCCCTCAAGTGCTTAGACAGTGACTCTGGGGCAGGAGGGATGAAGCACACACCTGGGATGTCTTCAGAGACTGAGTGCTCAGTATGTGAGTGACCCCATGGCCCAGGCTGAGGACCAGGGCCCAGCGGACACAGAGGACAGTGACGAGGGCTGTGTGTCTCGTGGCTGGAAGTGGAGGCAGGAGACCAGGCTTTTCAGGGTGCGGGGCATGAACTGGCAGAGGTGACGGAGCGGTGAGCTCTGGATGGGGAATGGATTGCTCCTGGGCTTGAGGTGGGAGGATCTGGAGACAGCGCTGACACAGGCATGATTGAAGGCTGGAGGGGAGTCAGGCACAGGGAGTGTGACCTGCGGGGAAGGGAGGGCTGGCTGTGGCAGCTGTCGGTGGCTGAGGAGGTGAGCCTGGAGCTAATGGGCCATCAGGATTCTCCCAGAAGAGTAACGGCAAAATGCAAATGCTCCGTATGTGGGACCACGGGAGAGACACACGGGAGTTATCAGGGGAGCCTGGCATGGGGGGAGGGGGGGGGCAGCTGTGTTCCACATCAACCCTCACTCACCATCCTCAACGCCCCCCCCATCTTTCTCTCACCCCCAGCCCAGACCCTTTGGCTCCATCTCTACCTCCCCATGGCCTAGAATACAGGGGTGGGGGCCATGAGGGTGGGTAAAGGGTCTGACCATGGAGGGCCTAGAGAGGATGGGGTGCAGGATTTGGGACAAAGAAAGCGCCAGGACTCGAGTCACATGGGGCAGGGAGAGGGGCATCTCAGGGACCTCAAGGTGGGCTATGCCTGGGCCAGTGCCCCTCACAGTGGCAGCAAGGCAGTGGCCTGAGGCCAGCCACGGGGTGACGGCACTAGGAAGAAGCCCCCCATTTACACTGCACCCCCTCACTGCCTGGGGCAGCCTTCCCCTCTCACCTAGGAGAACCCGGCAGAAACCAGCTCTGAGATGGAGAAGTTACCCCAAAACCTGCGTGAGGACTCTGGGGTAAGAGCCCACAAAAACACCCCCCTCCCCGTGCTGGACTCTAAATCACACACTCAATGCTACAGTCCTTTGGCCTAAGTACCCAAGTTATTGTTGTTTTAATGGTCCCACTTAATACTGCATCAGCAGCCACACCTCTGTGACTGAGGGAGTCACTGGGATTCTTCTCCGGAGTCAGTGTGGTTGCTGGAGGTGAAGAAAGGCCCTAGCATCCTGGGTGCGAGGCGCAGGGTGGGTGGGGGAGGGGAGGGGAAGGGCAGGGGGCAGGGGCTGGGCCGCCTGGGAGGTTGGACGGGTCTCTCCTTCTGGATTTGGGGAGGAGCTGCTCAGAGATAACCTGCTGGAGGACCCGGCACAGCCTGCCACTCCCTCCCTCTCTCCCCCTCCGGCGCCTGGACCCCTGTTCCTCGCCTTCACGTCTCCTCACAGCAACAGCCCTGAGCGCAAACTTTCAGGACTACGACCCCGAGCCTGGTTTCCATTCCACGTTGGGCCGGGGCTCTCGGCGCCCAGGAGGGGGCTGGAGAGGAGGGGGCATCCCCAAGGCGAAGCCACGGGCTCCGGGGCCACGGGCGGGACAGGGGGACTCGGCCGGCGGGAGGCTCACCTGCAGGACACGGTGATCTCCACCTTGGTGGCCGGGATGCTGCCCGCCAAGGAGTCGAACTCGCTCAGCGACGTCATGTCCTCGGGCTGCTCCATTGCCCACCGTGCGCGCCCCCACCCCTCCGCCCCAAATTGGTCAGTCCCTGCGCGCCTCACGCTTCCCGGGAGCAGCCGGAACCCGGGCTCTCCCCACTACGGAGCCGGAGCCGGAGCCGAGGCTGGCGGCCGAGGAGGAGAGGAGAGGAGAGCGAAGAGGGGGCGTGGGAAGTGAGAGAGGGAGGGGGGCGGAGGGAGCGGGGGCGCAGACCCGGGAAGGGTGAGGGGGCCGGGCAAGGCGGCTGGGGGCGCAGCGGGGAGGGCGGAGGTGCCCAGGGAACTGGGGCGCAGCAGGGTGAGGCGCAGGGGCGCGGGGCGAGGGCGCGGGGAGGGGCGCGAGCAGCCTGGGGCGGGGGCAGAAGGTGCAGGAGGGAGAGGGGCGTGGGGGCCGGTGGGGCGCGGGCGGCGTGGGGCCCGGGGCGCCGGAGCGGACGCCTCTTGGCCGGGTCGGGCGCGGGCGGCGGCGGGGCTGGGGACGCGGCTGCGAGCGCACCCCCTCGGCTCCAGCTCCGGTTGCGGGGCGCCCGGGCTGCGGGAAAATCAAATCTGCCCGAGCCGCCGCCTCCCGCCACCCGCGGGGCTGCCGGGGCGGGGAGCGCCGGAGGGGGCTCCCGCAGGGGCCGGGGCGGGGCCGGGGCGGGGTCTGCGCGCGGGGCCGTGTCTGTGTGAGCGTGTCCGTGTGCGCGCGTGTCAGGCTCCAGATGCTGGGAGCCCGGGGGTGACAGCCCGACACGGTCCCGGCGGTGCGCGCCTCCGTCTGCGCCGCCCCGCTTCCACCCCCTGGGGGGCGCCGCCCACGGGGCAGGGGAGGAGGGTGCGCCCAGGGGCACCTGTTTGAGGAGGGGCTGCACGAGGCGCGCGGGGATTGGGGTATGCGCACAAGAGACCAGGGCGGTGGGGAGTTCTCTGCTGAGGGCGCCCCCACCGCGGACAGCGGGTCTCCGTCCAGAAACGGACTCCAAGAAACAAAACAAAACAGAAACGGACTCCACCTCTCCTGGCCCGGCTGCCCCCCCTCGCCCCTCAGACACCCCTTCTCCCCGCCACTAAGCCACGCGCCAGCGCCCTCCCCACCCCTGGCCCGTCGTGACCACAAGCTGAGCCGCCCCGGGTCTAGAAGGTCCCTCACCAGATGGAGGGGGGCCGGGCTCCCGGGGCCTCTAGGCCACCGGCTGGTTGTACGCGCCGCCTGTGGACCGGCTCTGGCTCCTGCCCGGGGAGCGCGGGGCGCGGGGGCACCTCTCAGCGGGCCCGCCCTGCCCGGCCAGGGGACCTGGGTCGCAGCGCTGTGGCCATGCCCGGGGGCTGAGCTCCTGGCCTGTCTCCAGAAAAGGCCTGGGCTTTGCAGAGATGGAGCGGCCTCCTCCGCGCCCACGGTGGATGCAGCGCTTGGCCACGCGCGCTCTGTGCCGGGCAGCCGCTAGGGAGTCCCGGAGCCCAGGCTGGACCCCGCAAGGCCACGTCCTCTGGGCCTTGGCGTTGGCAGCAGGGCCTTAACTGGTTCGTGGAGATTCTGTTTGAAGTCAGTTCCCGGAACATCAGATACAAAGTCAGACCTACATATTAGAAGGCTTGCCTCCGCGCAGGTTCCGTGTTTTCCTTCTTCCCACAGCACGGTCAGCAAGGGGCAGAGGCCTGGCCTGCCCAGGGCAGTGGGCACAGCTGGGTGAGAGGCCCTCTCCACATGGGGAATAATTTGGGGCTTTTCCTGAGGGACACTAACTGGGCTTGGAACCTCTGTGTCCACACCTTTATCCCCGCACCCATCCTAGACCAAACACGCTTGCGGAGTGCGTCATGCATCACCCTCTAGTATTTGCTGAGCATCTGCTGCGTTCCTGGCCTGCGCCAGGGCACCTGAGAAACTTCCTTGAGAACAATGAGAACCACTACGATCCAGGGGTGGGCAAAAAGTAGGTTTACAGTTGTGATACAGAAAAATATAATTAATAAATAATACAGGAATAAACTGTGTTTCCATACTCACAACTGTAAACCTACTTTTGTCCACCCCTGTATTTTCAAAGAGGCTATCCTGGCCCAGACACCATACTTAATTTTTTTAAAAGGTATTATTCACATACCATAAAATTCACTATTTTTAAGTGTATAGTTCAGGCTGGCCCATGTGGCTCAATGGTTGAGCATTGACCTATGAGGAGGTCACCATTCGATTTCCAGTCAGGGCACATGCCCGGGCTGCGGGCTCCATCCCCAGTGCAGGGTATGCAGAGGTAGCTGATCAATGATTCTCTCTCATCACTGACGTTTCTATCTCTCACTCCCTCTCCCTTCCTCTCTGAAATCAATAAAAATATATATTAAAAATAAAATAAAGTGTGCATACAGTTCGGTGGGTTTTAGCATGCACCGTTAAATTCTCAAAATAATGACGGGTGTGTGGTAGTATTACCTACACTTAATAAGTAAGGCAGCCAGTGCCCAGAGAGGCTAAGTAGCTTGACCGTGACACCCATCTGGGAACTTGGCAGAGTGAGAATTTGAACTCAGGCCATTGAGACCACAGCCGGACTCTGAACAGGAGACATGAGTGCCTCTTTGGATGGGACCAGGTAATGGAAGTCTTAAGATCCATCTATGACATTAGCCCCGTTGGAGAGGACAAAAATAGGGAGCCACTGCAGGTTGCTCAGCAGGTAGTGGGGGAAACTGAACTTCTACCACGTAACCTTGTAATGCAACAGGTCTGGAGTAGCAGCCCCTGGGTCTCTTTCTAGAAAGATTCTGGACGTGTCTCTCTCTCTCCAGTCCCTCTCAGTCATTGCATTCCCACTGTTGGGTCTTTAGTGAGAAGTGTATTAGATACCTGCTCTGTGCCAGGCACCGTCCTAGGCTCCGAGAATAAAGGCAGAAAAAGAGCAGTAACTGTCTCCAAAGAGTTCCCTGTGGGACCCAGGACACGCATGCAGGTCAGCCTCGGTGCGGCATGAGGAGGGCCATTGAGGTGTTAAGGGCTCTCAGAGGAGAGAAGCGTGACCAATGAATGACTCTCCCAGGAATGGGAACAGCGGGTGTCAGGGTAAACGTCAAAACGGAAGTGATATTGAGGAGGCCATTGCAGATGATGTCTGTGTGGTTCCCCGAGAAGCAGACCCTGAGAGAAAGATTTGAATGTGGGCAGTTTACTGGGGAGACCAAGGACATGCTATGTGGGGAATGGGGAGGGGAGACGGGAAAGGCAGCCAGTGAGGTGGTTCAGCAAGCCAGTTAGCGCTGTGGGCACCAGGGCTCATCCCCACGAGGGTGAGAACTGTCTCAACCGTAGCCTGCCAGAGGGCGAGGGAGCAGGAGGTGCAGACATCAGCTGATGTCAGACACTGGCTCAGTGGCCGCGGGCTGCTTCCGGAGGGCCATTCCCTGGCACTTCCGGCCTGGCCAGCACAGAGTGGCCATTAGGTTCCAGAAGCCAGGGGAAACTTCCGGTAAAGACACGCAGGAGCTAGCAGAGGCCAAGGCGAGGCATCGACAGGACATTGGCTGCTGCAGAGATGGACTTCTGCTGGAGGACAAGGCTGTGCAGGCTCTCCTGGCGGATGGAGGGCTAGAGAGCTGGGTTTGGGGACCTGGTGTGGCTGGAGCACAGGGTGAGGTCACAGAGGGAGAATACGAGGCTGAGAGGTGAGGGCCATGCTGCAGGCCTTGGCCTTGGCCTCCTTCAGGCACAGAGGCTTCTCGGACGGGGACACTGGAGGAGGGCTGTTCTCAAAGATACTCAACTACATGGCCACCCATTGAGCCCAGAACACAACTTGCTGGTCAGGCCCAGGCAAGATGCTCACGGCTGGAAAGCAGCCCATGGCATTGCTGCAGGGTGTGTGTGTGTGGGGGGGGGGTAATTTCTCCTTTGAGGGGTATAAGTGAGGTCACCTGCGATGTCCAGGCAGGCCAGCAGGTGCTCATCCAGATTCGAACTAAGCAGGGCCTTGGCCCACCCCACCACGTGACCAGCGCTGTCCCCCCTGATTAAGAACTGGGAGCACGGAATGGCCCATGCCCAGAAGATCTGGAATAATCAGCATCAGCGTTTTGCCTTTGCCTCCAAGATGCAAACACGCTCTCATCTGACCTGACCGCGGTGTTAATGACAGAGAGCAATTTGGAGAGGCCGCTCTCAGCATTGCTAAGGAGGGGAAAAGCACCAGGCTCTGCAGCAGCTGCCGCCTCCCGCCAGGCGCCCTGTCCACGCTGCCCTCGGGTCCTGTCGGAGGCTGGGGACGGCAGGTGGAAAGGGACACAGCAGAGAGGAAGGAATGTGGATGGGACAGGGATGTGGGGGCTGCCCGTACCGCACCTTAGAACAAACTAGAAGGTGTTCTTTACTCTGGGTGAATGCAACTTGTGGGGCAGAGTGTGGGCTGGGCTGAAGCCTCCCCTTGCCCCCTGGGCAGGTGTCCTTGTGCTGTGAGGACCCTGCACCACCATACATGGCAGCCCTGGAGAGCAGGAAAGGCAGAGGGCATGGCGGAACCTGAAACCACCCGATAGTGAGCGAGTGGTGAGACGGAGTGTCTGATTCCACCCATTAGCAGAAATGCTAGAAGGGGCTTGGGTGGAGACCATCCAGGTTAACCCCATTCTTTTGCTAAAAAGCTTAGAGTGATGCACTCAGGATCATCCGACTCTTCCCTTGATAAGAAACTCCGCTAATAGCAGCAGGTCAGGTACCCAGAGCAGTGAGGACTGACAGGTGTGGGAGAAGCCATGTGCTGTTGGGTAGAGGAAGAGCCAGCAGCCGACCACAGGGCTCACCACACACCCAGGCCCCATTCCCCCTGGAGGGGGCAGTCTCACTGCCAGGTGCCCCATCATCCCAACTGGAACCCCAAACAGCCACTCCCTTCCTCTTCTTCCAGATCAGAGCACCAGCCAGCTGGGTCCATGTCTCATCTGGACAGAGGGAAGCCCTTCCTACTTCCGGTATCTGCCTCTCCCACCCTCGCCCGCTCTGGCATCTTGTCTGAGGCCCAGTGGCCACTGGCTTCCTCTCTCACCTCTCATGCCCTCCTTTTCCTTCCAGCAACTCATGTTTTTCCAAGAGGGCGAGGCCTCCCTGCCCTTACATCCAGCTGCTGGCATCTTCACACCCACCAGGGCAGGTTGTGGCACTCCTCTGCTTGAGACCCCCCCTGGCTCCCGTCTCGCTCTTTCCCTGACCTCTCTCACTTAATCCCGTCTTTCTCTGCCCCTCACTGTCCATCGGAGGTGGAGCACAGGCTTTATCTTCTAGGAATGAGTAGATAATGGGTATGATCTGCTCCATCTTAAACGTGGGAAGTAGTTCAGTACCTTAACCTGCCCGGTACACACAGGTAAGTGGCAGTGACGGGATGCAAACCAGGACTCTGCGGGTCCAAGGCTGCTGGCGGTACCCGATACCTTGCTGCTCCTTCCAGTCCTCACTCAGGGTCTGTCCAGGAGCCTCAGTGTCCGCCATTAAGGCCCAGGCCCCGGCCCTCACAAGTCCACAGGGCCCTGGCCAGCACCCTATGATCTGCGCTCAATGCCTTGACCTTGCACTTGGCACTATGTCCAACGTAGAGGTCACAGTCTGTCACCCCCCCCCCCACACACACACACACACACCCCACCCCTCATTTAACCCAGCATTTAGCTGGGCATTGTTAGCTGTGGGATTAGAAACCTCAGTGCTGCTGAGGACTTTAATCAACTCACCTGGATTTTATAGATCCGGAAACGGAGTGCTAAAGAGGGAGAGAAATTTGCCCAGTTACTGTGCTAACAAGCAGCAACAAACAGGAGCTCTGATTAAAATCAGCCTCTGGATCCTTTCTTCTCTGCAGCTCTTTCAAGGGATGGGTCCCCTTAAATTTCTGCTGTGCCATCTCTGGGCCTTCCAGTTGGCGCCAAGGTGCCTGCCTATACGGCTCCCCCCCACCCCCCCACCCTCCTCCACCACTGGCTTCTACGCCAACGGGCACCAGCCACGCTGGTTGTCTGTCCTTTCCTCCTGCCACTCCTCCCTGCCAGGCCCCGATCCCACCCATCTCCCCAGAAGCTCGTCTAATTCTCCCAACTGTGTTTCTCCTTCCACTGAATCCCCAAAACACTTCTCTTAGGTAGATTTCTCCCCTTTCCCCCAGCAGGGATGTACCCTGAAGACCTTGGTCCTGCAAAGTCTGGCCCTTCCCAGGCCTCAGCCCCCCTCTCTCTTGTAGCCAGATTTCATTACATCTGAATAATTACACCACCACCCCCCCCCCCCCCCCCCCACCCCTCCCACCCCCCAGACAGCCCATCTGCTCTTGGGCCTCCTGAACTCTCTCTCTCTCCATGTGATACGAACCCATTTCCTCTTGTTTGGGCGTCTTGGGAAATATAGTAGCGGATAAGTCATCACATTTCTTTAGGAGCATAAAAGCAGTGTCCCTCCCTGAAGGCCCAGCCTCGCGCCAACACACTTGCCACCTTCCTGACTGGCCTGCTCAGGCCGAGGTGCGACGGGAGAGCTGACTTCCCTGGGAGGCCTTGACCCATTCTAGTCCCAGAAGCCCCTCCTTTCCCTCCCTGGCCACAGTGGCTGGGAGGCCTAAGTCTCCAAACTCCCTGCCCCTGCCCACCTGGGTTGATGGGTGGGAGTCGGGGTCCTCCCAGCCCTCAGATTCTGTCATTGCAGCTCCTCAGCCCCTCTCCTAGCTGTACCTGTCCTGGGGCAGCCCAAAAGCCACTGTGGGTGAAACACTTTTTTCTCCTAATCCTCATTCAAGGACATGTTTTTATTGGTTTAGAGACAGGAAGTGGGGAGGGGAGGGGAGAGAGAAACACTAACCAGTTGACTCCTGCATGCGCCCTGACCGGGGCTCAAACCTGCAACCTAGGTATGTACCTTGACCAGGAATCAAACCCGCAAGCTGTTGGTGTTGGAAACAACACCCCACCATCTGAGCCACCCGGCCAGGGCTGAAACACTGTTTTAAGCTCCAACATCATGTTCACGGCAAGCTGCCTGCACTTGCCTGCCTGGCTGCTGAAGAAAATGGAAACGCACACAGTACACCACCAGCCTGGCTTTGCGTGGAGGCTGGAGTCCGGTGCCCTGCCCCCGAGCGCCTGCATCTCAGCCGGCCCCACCGTGACTTCCTGGCTTTCTTACCTCTGGGCCCCGAACTAGAATGGGAGCTCATCAGACACACTTCACATATGGCCTCCTCCACCCCTGGCTAAGAAAAGTTGCCCTGATTATGGAAGTATGTGTCCCTAGTTCTCTGATAATCTATCAGGAGCCAGGGAGAGCTCAGGGTCAGGCTGTGGGAGCTGCTGCTGACAGCTTCAGAGGCCGCCTGCCTGTCTGTCTGCCTGCCTCAGGGCATGAGGCAGAGTGTGCTGTCTTTCCACTCATGTTGGGACCTTGAACCCCTCATTATATCTCTGCTCCTCAGGTTCCTCCAGCTTTAAAAATGGGGATAATACTCATACCACCATCCCCTCCAAGTGGTATGAGATGACGGTGTGCTAGGAGTTACCTGGAAGGAAAACACCATCAGGAAATTGTCCAAGTTTAAATATATATATATATATATATATATATATATATATATATATATATATATATATATATATATATATATACTAGGGGCCCGGTGCACAAAAATTTGTGCACTCGGGGTGGAGGGAGTCCCTCAGCCCGGCCTGTGCCCTCTCACAGTCTGGGACCCCTCAGTGGATGTCCTATGATGGCCCCAGTCTGCCATCATAGGACATCCACTGAGGGTGTGTGTGTGTGTGTGTGTGGCCACTGGGGACCTGCCCCCAGCTGCATCTGAGGCTCAGAGCAGTCCTCCTGTGTGTGTCTACCTGCCGGGGACCTGCCCCCAGGCACACTGTGGAGGCTTGGAGCAGGCACCCCCTCTATGTTGCTCTCTCAGACTCTTGCCCTCCCCTGCATGTTGTTCTCTTTTTTGAGCATGGCCAGGGCTGGGTGTGGCCTGCCTCCCAAGCTTGCCTGCTGCCCATCTTCCTCCAGCCACTAGAAAGCAGGGAAAACCCCGCCTCGTGGTCAGGCCAGCCTTTTCCTGCTCCCTGATCCCCGGAAGGGACCTGGGAAGCCGCCAAGCAGGCCACCAACTCTTTCCCACTCACCCGTCCCCTGCTGCCTTCCTTTCCCACTTCCCGGTGCCGCCAAGGGGTCTGGGAGCTGCCAAGCAGGACCCTGGCCCCTGCAGCCTTG
>PVJC01026285.1:0-24111 GCA_004026665.1 Murina feae
CCAAAACATGGAAACAACCTGTTTCTTGGTGGATGATTGGATAAAGAAGATGTGTTACATGTACACAAAAAATAATACTCAGTTATAAGAAAAGATGAAATACTGCCAATTATGACAACTTAGATCAATCTTGAGAATATTATGCTAAGTGAAATAAGTCAGATGGAAAAAGACAAGAAGACAAGAACCATATGATTTCACTCATAATTGGGCTATATAACAGAAAACAAGAAATGAACTAACAAAATAAACAAACTCATAGACATGCAGAATAGTATAAAGATTACTAGAGGGCAAGGGGGATTGAGGGAAGATGATCAGTTAAAGGTGATCAAATATATGGTGACAAAGAAAGACTAGACTTTGGGTTGTTAGCACACAATGCAATATACAGGTGAGATAATATAGAATTATACATTTGAAACTTACATATTCTTATTAACCAGTGCCACCCCAATAAATTTAATCCTTCCTATATAATAAAAGCCTAATATGCTAAGTGTCTGACTGATTGTTCAACCATTCAACCAGTCGCTATGACGTGCACTGACCACCAGGGGCAGACACTCCAATTGGTAGGTTAGCTTGCAGCTGGGGTCCAGTCAATCGGGACTGGGTGAGATGGGCTGGACACACCCTGGAACCTTCTCGTGGTCCCCTTCGCCCCAATCATGCACCAGTGGGGTCCCTCAGCCTGGCCTGTGCCCTCTTGCAATCTGCAGGCCAGGCCGAAGGAACCCACTGGTGCACGAATCTGTGCATCAGGACTCTAGTTAAAAAATAAAATCATAAAGAAAGACAGACAGACAGAAAGACAGAAAGAAAGAAAGAAAGAAAGAAAGAAAGAAAGAAAGAAAGAAAGAAAGAAAAAAAGAAAGAAAAGAAAGAAAATCACTACAATTTTTACTCACCCTCTCCATGTTTATGTTTTTGTCATTATTATTTACTTCTCTGTGTATGTTTGTATACCTTAATTTGTTGTAGTTACACGATCTTCTTACTTTTGTCTTTTAACCTTCGTACTAGATTCATAATTGATTGACACACTGCTTTTACTACATGTTTGCCTTTGTCAATGAGATTCCTGCCCACCCCCCATATTTTCTTATTCCTATTTTTTATCTTTTCTTTTCTTCTTAAAGAAGTTCCTTTAGCATTTCTTGTAATACTGATTTTATAGAGATTAAGTTCTTTAGCTTTTCTTTTTTTGTGGGGGAGGGTCTGGGAAGCTATTTCTCTTTTGATTCTAAGTGATAGCTTATTTGGTAGAGTGTTCTTGGTTGTCGATCTTTGCCTTTTATCAGTTGGAATATTTCTTGTCATACCCCTCTGGCCTGAAAAGTTTCTGTTGAGAAGTTAGCTGACAGTGTTATGGGAGCTTCCTTGTATGTAACTAAGTACTTTTCTCTTGCTAATTTTAAGATTATCTCTTTGTCTTTAACTTTTTGCATTTTAATAATGATGTGTCTTGGTATGGGCCTCTTTGGGTTCATCTTGATTCTCTGCACTTCCTGGATTTGTATGTCTATTTCCTTCACCAGGTTAGGGAAGTTTTCAGTCATTATTTCTTCCTTTCTTCTTTTAGTCCTCACCTGAGGCTATTTTTCCATTGATTTTTAGAGAAAGTGGAAGGGAGTGAGGAGGGAGGAAGAGACAGACAGAAATGTGAGAGAGACACATTGATTGGTTGCCCCCTGCTTGCGTGTGTGTCCTTCTGTTGTAGTTGGGTCTCTATTGCTGCTGGTACATCAGTGGATGGTGTTGACCCTCCAGCTGAATGGCTGTAAGAGCTGGCCACAACCAGAGCACATGATTTGTTGTGTAGGGCCTGACCCCACAGAGAGGAATTCACTTTAGAGGGACTCTTCCTCTCCATTGTGTTGGTTGTGGAGCTATTTATGTGAATTTTCAAGCTAGCCCCCAGGTGTCTTAGGACTGGAACATTTGGAAGGGACTTCAGTTTAGGCCAAGTCATCTGCCACTTATGCATGGCTTGGAGCTCTTTTATAAGAGCTACAAAGTGATCTGCAGTTGGTTGCTGCCTTTTCTTGTGTTTGGAAGACCCTGGGAGGGGCTAGGCTGTGAGCCAAGGTTGGCCGCCATTTGTGCCAGGCTTGGGTCCCATTGATGGGCACTGTGGTATGAACTGAGGCCAGCCACCAGTTATGCCAGCTTGTGGCTGCTTATTGGGAGCTACGCTACACTTCAAGATTAGCCACCACTTATGCCAGGTTTGAGGCCTCGTGCTGGGAATTACATTGCAAGTTGAGACCTACTCCTGCTTGCTCTGAACTTGGGGCCACTTGGTATGAGCTGCAATGTACTAAGGCCAGCCACTGCTATGTGTGGTTTGTGGACCTTTGAGAGTGTGTAGAGTATAGACAGAAGGCAGGCACCACTTGTGTGGGGTTTGCAGTCCTTTGAGCAAATTTGCAGCACAAACTCAGGCAAGAGAAGCCACTGGAAGAGGCTTCTGCTAAAGAAGATGTTTTGTGGGATGGGGTCTCTGGGAATCACCAAGACTGGGCGAGCTATGCTGGTCAGATTAATAGAAAGCACATATTTGGAGCTAGCCTGTGCTAGGTCAGCTAGGTTGAGGGAGGCAAGTTCACCAGAGGAATAATAACTCTTGTAAGAGAGAGCTGACCTGCCCTTGCCCCTGCAACCCTTACCCTGAAGTTAGTTAATTTAATTCCTTTCTGCATGTCCCTGTGTTAGAGCTTAGAGCAAGTGAGCCTTGTGCACAGAGCCTTTATGATCAGTGCCTCAGCTCCAGGAGCCCTTTGGCTCTCTAGAATTCAATCTCACAGCCAGATGTTATGGAGGACTCCTATTCCTGGTATTGGTGCTCTGGGCTGGGAAACGGGGTATGGGCTGGAACCCCTTGCTTCTCAGGGGGGCCTTCAAAGCTAAAATATCACTCCTGTTTCTTTCTTTAAAAAAGTTTTTGTTGTTTTTTTAGAGAGAGAGGAAAGGAGAGGGAGAAATTGAAACATCGATAGTAGAGAAACATCATCACTGGCTGCCTCCTGCATGCCTCACACCGGGAAGCTAGCCTGCAACCCAGGCATGTGCTCTGACCAGGGATTGAACCAGCAACATCTTAGTGCATTGGTCAACACTCAACCACTGAGCAACACCGGCCAGGGTCCCTGTTGTTTTGATTGCCACAATGGGTTGTGGGGACCTGCCGGGTTCACATCTCTGCCCCACCTACCAGTCTCACCTGGCTTTTTCTTTCTTTTCTGTTTTTATCTTTTTTTAAAATTTATTTTATTGATTTTTTACATAGAGAAAGGGAGAGAGATGGAGAGTGTTAGAAACATCGACGAGAGAGAAACACTGGTCAGCTGCCTCCTGCACACCCCCCACTGGGGACGTGCCCTCAACCAAGGCACATGCCCCTGACCGGAATTGAACCTGGGACCTTTCAGTGTGCAGGCCGATGCTCTATCCGCTGAGCCAAACCAGTTAGGGCCTTTTCTGTTTTTAAATTTTCACCCAAGGACATGGTTTGAGAAATGAAGAGAGAGAGAGAGAAACATTGATGGGAGAGAAAAATACCACCCAATGGCCTTCTATAAGCTCCCTGGCTCAGGATCAAAGCCACAACCCAGGTAGGTGCTCTGACTGATAATCAAACCAGCAAACTTTTGGTCAATGAGATGATTCTTAGGACTATGCTCAACCAACTGAGCAACCCAGGCCAGGTCCTGGATTTTTCTTTGTGTCTTTAGTTATAGGAATTCTGTTTAGCTAGTTTTTAGGTGGTTTTCAATGATGGCTGTTCTGTAATTTAGTTGTAATATTGATTTGATCATGAGAAGGAACAATCTCAGTGTTTACCTATTTCACCTTCTTGGCTGGAAGTTCATACTGTTCAATTCTTTCTTTGTGTTCTCACTCTGCATTTTTTAAATCTATATTGTTGAACGTATTACATATGTTCCTCCCCCCAATGACCACTTCTAACCTTCCTCTGGCCCCAACCAAGACCTTCACAATCCTATTGTCTGTGTCCATGGGTTATGCATATATGCATATAAGTTCTTTGGTTGATCTCTTCCCACTCCTCCAACCCTTGCCTTGTACAGCTTCTTTTGGTAACATCATCCAAAATCAACACCTAATAGTATATGATCTGATTTGATGAGACAGTTATTTAAGGCATTCTGATCAAGAGATGAACTTATGTCACAAGGTAAGCCAGTGGACAGCTCCCACCCTGGAATCCGAACTGTGAGCAGAGTGATGAAAATGGCTGGAGTTCTGCTGCTAGGCTGAGAATATTGATATTGTGAGAAAATTAGAGCTACTGGTTACTGGTCCCTACAAGACTTTATTTCAAGCAACCTTTTGATACTGTCAGTATTCTCATATCCTTCAAACAATTTGCCTTTTTTTAAACCTAAATTTACCAGAGTTGACTCCTGTGGCTCACAATCCCTATAGGGACTCTCCTTTAAATCTCAGTTTATGTCAGCTTTTCAGAGAAGTCTCTCTGATAATCTATAATAATAAAAGTGTAATATGCTAAATAGACAGGATGACCTTCCGGACGAAGCCAGGGCTGTGAGGCAAGTCTGGGTCCCGGGTGCCAGAGGGATGGTGGTGCCGGCAGCCAGGGGAAGGAAGGCCTACTCTTGCACGAATTTCACACTTTGGGCCTCTAGTATTGTATAATATAGGTCCATCCTTTAATCTCAAATGTTTTATCTGCATATATTAAGACTATATACTAAGACTAGGGGCAGGTTCCTCAGCCTCAGCTCCCATTATGCACATATTGGGAGCCCTCAGGGGATATCCTACTGACGGCTTAGGCCTGCTCCCTGCTCCCCATGGGGAGCAGGCCTAAGCCACAGTCTGACCTCCCTTTGTGGGAGGCTACCAGGCTAATAAGGGGAAGTCCCATCACCCAGCTGCTGCAGCCACTGCCAGTCACTGCAGCAACCAAGGTGTTTTCATCAACACAGACTCCAGTCCCTTCACCATGAAAAAATGACAACTTTATTTAGGCATTTTCAAGGTGTGTCTTTCATAGGGTATGACATTTCTTTCTTTCTTTTCTTTTTTTTATCCTCACCTGAGGATATGTTTCCATTGATTTTTAGAGAATGTGGAAGAGAAAAGAAAAACATAGAGAAACATCAAAGTGAGAGGAACACTTTGATTGGTTGCCTCCTGCATATGCCCTGACCTGGGTCCTGGCCAGGGAGAAGCCTGCAACCTAGGTACATGCCCTTGGTCAGAAATGAACCCAGACCCTGCAGTCAGCAGGCTGAGGCATTATGCACTGAGCCAAACCAGCTAGGGCAGGATATGACATTTCTTAGCCCTCCAGCAGTGGACCTTCATTTTTTTTTTTATTCCAGGAGTGAGGTGAAAAATCCCTAGATAGCCTTTTTGGATTCTTCTTACCCAAGTTACTAAGAATATTACAAGTGGCATACAGGGAGCTTTTGCCAATGAGCGGTAAGAAAAGGTGTTTCTCTGTAGTTCACTCTGATCCCCAGCTCCAACCTTGTCCCTCCAATCCCAGCTCCACCCCTGCCGAGGCCTAAACTCTGGCTGAGGATGCAGGCCTCGGCAGGGGACCCCCAGATGCCTGAAATCACCGGCTCCAACTCTACCCAGGCCTGCAGCCTCTGGCCAAGGCTACAGGCCTGGGCAGAAGAACCCCAAGACCCTCTGATCACCGACTTCACAGAGCCCAGATCCCTGTGATCACTGGCTCTGATCCTGCCTCCTGTGATCGCCAGCTCTGCCTTTGCCCCACTGGCAGCTACTGGCCAAGGCTGAAGGCCTGGGCAGGGGACCCCCAGGCCCCTCTGATCACAGGCTCTGTCCTTGTCCCACTACAGCCTCTGACCAAGGCTACAGGCCTAGGCAGGGGACCCCCAGACCCCTGCTTTGCCAGCTCCACTGGTGCCCAGACTCCTGCAATCTCAGGCTCTGCCCTTGCTCCTCCAATTGCTGGCTCTGCAAAGCCCAGGCCCCTGTGATCTCCAGCCTTGCCCTTGCCCAGACCTGAGGCCTCTAGCCCAGGTCTTATGCCTGGGTATGGCACCCTCATACCCCTCCTATCACCGGCTCTGCCCCTGCCCCTCCAATCACTGGATCCACCCTTACCCATGCCTGAGGCCTCTGGTGAAGGCCTCTGGCTGGGGCAAGGGACCCCCAGCCCCCTCTGATCACCTGTTCCACCCCTCAGGCCCCCTGTCTTCCCCACCACCTGCCTGGCTAACAGGCCTGACCACTTCAGTGGTGGGGCTGAGCCTACCTGGGCACCACCATCTTGTGGCCATGGGGCGGCTATCTTTGTGATGGTGTGACACCTAATTTACATATTAGCCTTTTATTAGAGAGGATAATTTTATAGCTTTTCACTTCTAATGTATTAATGGGCTGAATCATATTATTACATTTTAAAATGTTATCTCATATTTGAGGAATAAACACTATTTGGTCATTTTTAAAGCTTTGCCAGATTTTTAAAAAATAAATGTTTTTATTGATTTTAGAGAGAGGAAGGAAGAGGGGAGAGAGAGAGATAGAAACATAGATGAAAGAGAAACACCAACCTGCTGCTTCCTGAAAGCCTCCACTGGGGATAGAGTCCACAACCCAGGCTTGTGCTGTGACCTAGAATGGAACCTGAGAGCTCCTGGTGCATGGGATGATGCTCAACCAAATGAGCCACACCAGCTGGGCTTTGCTAGTTTTAGTTTATCAGTGTTTTATTTGAGATTTTTGCATATTTGCTCAAAATGAAATTAGCCTATGATTTTTCATACTTTTACTGTTTTTGTACTGTTTTTATATCAAGGTTATACTACCTTCATGGAATTAGTGGCAAAGTAACTAAAGTTTTCTTTTAGATTCTGTGAAACAGTTTGTAAAAAAATGTATTATCTATTCCTTGAAGGTATGGTGAACTCATCTTTCAAAGCTTCTAGAGTAGCCCTGATTGGGTAGCTCAGTTTGTTACAGCATCATCCCAATATACCAAGGTTGTGGGTTCCATCAGGACACATATAAGAGGCAACAAATGAGTGCATAAATAAGTGGAACAACAATTCAATATTTCTTTCTTTCAAATTAATAATTAAAAATTAAAACCATAAAACCTTCTAGAGTTGATTTTTTTTGAGGGGGGAGTTTTGCAGATTTTTGAGTACTGTTTAAATTACCTTAGACTGCTTAGGTTTTCTATTTCTTCTTAGGTGTTTGGGTAAGTTAAAACTTTTTTCCTAGGGAATAGTCCATTTGATATTTTTTTAAACATATTTTTATTGATTTTTTTTTTTTTTTTTTTTTTTTTTTTTTTTTAGAAAGAGGAAGGGAAAGGGAGAGAGAGATAAAATCATTGATGAGAGAAAATATTGATTGGCTGACTCCTGCACTTTCCTCACTTGGGGACTGAGCCCGCAAACCAGGTATGTACCCTGACTGAGAATTGAACCAGTGACCTCTTGGTGCACAGGTCAATTCTCAACCACTGAGCCACACCAACTGGGCGATTTGATATTTTTTCATATTTATTATCTAAGGTTGTTCTTAGTATTCCCTTAGAATTTAAGAAAGTAATTATTCTATCTACAGTTGAAACCTAATATTATACTTTATTATGTAACATGGATTATATGCCACTGATTCTCTGGTATTTTTGAGATTTGTGTTACAATATAATATGATGTCATTTTGGGTAAGATTTCAGGTATGCTTGAAAAGAATGTTTGCAGGCCCTTTGATGTCCAAAATATTCTATATTCTTACTATTTTTTTTGTCTGTTGGATTTACCAATTATTTAAAATATTATATAAAATTCTACTATGATTGTAGATTTGGCAATTTTTTCTTATAAGCTTGTCAATTCTTGCTTTAAATAAATTTTCAAAATATATTTTTAAAATATATTTTATTGATTTCAGAGAAGAAAGGAGAGGTGAGGTAGATAGAAAGAAACATCAATGATGAGAAAGAATCATGATCAGCTGCCTTCTGCACTCTCTCTACTGGGGATCAAGCTTGCAACCTAGGTATGTGCCCCTGACTAGAATCAAACCTGAGACCCTTCAGTCTGCAGGACAATGCTGACAATGCTCTATCTACTGAGCCAAACCAACTTAGGGCACTTTAAATATTTTGAGGCTGTGTTTCCATATGCAAATAGGAAATCAATTTTTTATCATTATTTAATAACTAGTTTTGTGCACTCAGAGGGCCCCTCAGTCCGGCCTGTGCCCTCTCACAGTCTGGGACCCCTTGGGGGATGTCCACCAGCTGGCGTGCCTGGCCAGCCTGGGTGAGGGTTAATGGCTATTTGCAGTCTGGCCAAGCCCCCCAGTGGAGACCCTCACCCTATGGGGGTGTGGCCAGCTTGGGTGAGGGGCTGATGGCTGTTCGCAGGCTGGCCAAGCCTCCTCATTGGGAACTGTCACCATATGGGGATTTGGCCAGCCTAGGTGAGAGGCTGAGGGCCATTTTCAGGCTGCCCACAGTCCCTTCAGGGTTAAGGTCCCTACTGGGGTACCTGGCCATCCTGGGTGAGGGGCTGAGGGCTGTTTGCAGGCTGCCCACAGCTCCCATTGACCCAAGGTTCAGTGAGGCTGGCTGGAATCAGGTTTCTGGAGTTTATTTATCTTCTATAATTGAAATGTTGTTGCCTTGAGCAGAGGCCCAGCTGGCCTAGGCAGGCAGTTGCAATGGAAGCCTCCTGTTTGCTCTAGCTCCATGGCTGCTGGCCTCCATCTTGGCTGGGTTAATTTGCATATAACCACTCTGATTGGCTGGTGGGTGTGGCTTGGCTGGTGAGCGTGGCCTATGTGTCTCAGAGTGATGGTTAATTTGCATATTAACAGTGCACTGGACCTCTTGTGTACATATAAAATCTGGTTAATCTTTTCCTCCCCTCCCCCATTCCCACTTTCCTCTGAGATTCATCAGTCTGTTCCATGTTTCCATGCCTGTTCATTGAGAGTCTCCACCCTGGTGGTCAGTTTGCATCATAGCTACTAGTTGAATGGTCAAATGGTCAGTAAGGCTTTTATATATTTAGATTTTTTCTACCTCATTTTGTATTTGCCATCTACAATACCTTTTATTTGATCCTTTTCCACCCCTACTTACCTTCTTTCTATGCTTTATTTATTTCCTTTTTAAAATCTCCTGGTTTGCCCTGGCTGGATAGCTCACTTGGTCAGAGCAACATTCTGATAGGCTACGTTTTCAGGTTCCATTCCTTGTAGGATACATACAAGAATCAGCCAAATAATGCATAAATGAGTGGAACAACAAATCAATGTTACTTTATCTCTCTTTCTCTCCTCTCCCTCTCTCTAAAAATCAATAACATTTTCTTAAAAAGATAATTTAATAAATAAATAGAAATTAAAAATGGTGGCAGAGTAATGAATGTTGCACAGACATTCTCCTAAGACCAAACTGGAATTACAACTAAAATACAGAAAAACCTCCTGAATAATCAACAGAAGGAAGACTCACTGAAGAGAACCCTGATGACTGAGGACTGAAAGTGGAGACCACGTAGAGACTGGTAGGAGGGGTGGAAATGTGAAAGCACTGTCAAGGCTCCCACAGAGAGCAACTGAAGTTTCAGAAAGATATCTCAGCTGTGGGGGGTTGCCACTAAGAACTCTAGGATCTAATCCCCACACTGAACACTCCCAGCTGGGAGCACTAGAACTGCGAAGGGTACCCATATAACATTTGGCTGTGAAATGCATCAGATTTGCTGTCTGCCAGGGAGAAATGGCTGAAAATTCAGGCACCCTCCTAAAGGGTCAATACACAAAATTCCCTGTGGAGCCACCCATCCTGTGCTCTGGCAGAGGGAGGGCAGAGTGGACCGGAGCTGTGTGAGCGGAAGCCAGGATCAGGAGCTCTGGGATTAGAGTTCAGAAACCAGAACACACTTTTCTGGCACCTCTCCCCTGCTCCACTTGCTCCACCACCACCCCCACCACCCCCCCCTCCCCCATCCAGATTTCCTGTGCTGAGTCATTCCCTCATGCATCCCAGGTCATCTTTCTCAGGCAGATAATACTATTCAGGCAGTTCTCAGTTTTGCCTGGGAGAGAAGACATGCGACCCATCCTATTGGAAAACACCTTGCCCCAAGGTGCAGTTTCTGTGGCCCAATAAGAGAATGAGAAAAACAATTAGCATCCAGGTGCTAACGAAAAAACAACAATGAAACCTGTAGAGAATTTTGTGAGTTTATTTGAGCCAAACTGTCGACATATGCCGGGAAGCAGAACCTCAATGAATTGAGATAATGCTCCAGAGAATGGGGAGTTCATACCTTATTTTATAAATTTACCATCAAAGGAAAATACGTAAGCGGTTTACATGAAATTCATTGGTGATAGATTAAGGAGGTGGGATAAAGCAAAGCAGGGAAATCTCTGGGATTGGGTAAAAGGGGTGAAATGATAGACATATGCTTCTTTTACATAAATGCATACAGGATTAACAGTTGACAAAAGTTGGTGTAAACTTGATAACAATGACAAGGAGGGGATGTCCTGGTGCTATTTGTTATGCCCGACGAGGTCTGAAAGAAAGGGAAGTTGCAAGTTATCCAGACATTTCACAAATACGTTATCTTAGAGGCAAAAAGACAAAAATGTGCTCATAGAGATCAAAGACGATCTTTGTCAGGGAAAATACTGACCCAGGATGTCACTGCCCACCTTAACCTGTTTTATAGTTAAATGTTAATTTTCAGACCATCATTTGTGGTTACTTTAGGTCTCTGAGTCTGCAAGACTGCCATGCAGGCCTCCGCTGAGCTTTTCAGGTTAGCATGCAGCTCTTTTTGTCCACACAGGCATAAACAATTGCTCCACCCTGTTGAAAAAAACTCTTGTCACACCTGAGGATGATTGTCTAAGGGCAATTAAAAATAGAATCCTATCAAGTCTGTAGATAGTGGTGGTCTCCAGAGGCTTGAGTCTTTGTCTGAGCTAATTAGTCAGAAACATTCTTTGACACTGTACTGCACTAGCTATTGAGAGGCATAGCAGGTCTACCTAATACATAGTCACAAACTCAAACAGGCAGCCTAAATGAGGAGACAAAGAAACAACACCCAAATGAAAGAATAAGAGAATTCTCCAGAAAGAAAGACAAATGAAATGGAGATAAGATTTTATCTGATATAGAGTTCAGAGTAATTATGGTGAAGATGCTCAACAGCATGAGAAAATATATAGTAAGTATGAAAACAGAAATGAGGAATGACATAGCACAAATAAAGATCACATTGGAAGGAATACAGAGCAGATTAAGGGACAGCAGATTAGGCGAAGCTGAGGATCAAATCAGTGAATTAGAAGACAGGGTAAAAAAAAAATCACTCACTCAGAGAACCAAAAAGAAAAAAAACAACTAAAAACAGGACAGCTTATGGGAGCTGTGGGAAAGTGTGAAAGGTAACAATATAAGAATAGCAGATGTGCCAGAAGAGGGAGAAAAGGAGAAAGAAATAAACAACATGTTTGAAGAAATAATGGCAGAAAACTTCCTTAACCTGTTAAAGGAAAAAGTCACACAAGTTCAGGAGGCACAGAGAACCCCAGTAAGAAGACCCAAACAGGCCCATGCCCAGACACACAATGAAAGTGTTGAAAATTAAAGACAAAGAGAAAATCTTAAAAGCATCCAGAGAAAAGCAAACATTACCTACAAAGGAGCTCCCATAAGGCTGACACCTGATTTCTCATCAAACACTTTACAGGCCAGAGGGGAATAGAATAAAGTACTGAGGTAATAGAAATCAAGGATCTGAAACCAAGATTACTATATCAAGCAAGGCTATCATTCAAAATAGACAGTCAAATAAAGAGCTTCTCAGACAAAAAAAAAAAAGTTAAAGGACTACATCACCACCAAGCCAGTAGTACATGAAATGCTACAGGGACTGCTATAATGAGAAGAAGAAACTAGGCATACAGAATTAAAATGGCAATAAATAAGTACCTATAAATACTAACCCTAAATGTAAATGGATTAAAAGTTCCAGTTAAAAGGCTTAGGGTAGCTGAATGGATACAAAAACATGATACAACTATATATCTTCTACAAGAGACCCACCTCAGAACAAAAGACACATGTAGTAGGAGAGTGAAAGGATGGGGGAAAAATGTCCATGCAAACAGAAAAAAAGAGAAGCTGGAGTAGCAATATTCATATCTGACAAAATAGACTTCAAAATGAAGGTCATTAAAAGGAACAACAAAGGTCACTATATAATACTAAAAAGATCAATCCAACAAGAGGATATAACCCTGGCAAAATATATGTATCCAATATATATATTTTGGGTACCTAAATATATAAAAAAACTTCTACAGGACTTTACAACAATACAGTCATAGTAGGGGACTTTAACACTGCACTGACTTCACTAGACAGATATTCCAGAAAAAAAAAAAAAAAACCTAACAAGAAAAGAGTGACTCTACAGGACACACTGGACCACATGGATTTAAGTGACATTTATACAACATTTCACCCAAAGGAGCAGAATACACATTCTTCTCAAGTACACATGGATCATGCACAAACATAGACCACATGTTAGGACATAAAACATGTCTCTACAAGTTCAAGAAGATTGAAATCATGTCAAGCATCTTTTCAGATCACAATAGAATGAAATTAGAAATCAACTACAGTAAAAACACCCCAAAACATTCAAACACATGGAGGCTAAATAATATGTTATTAAACTATGAATGGGTTACCAATGAGATCAAGAAAGAAAATGAAAATGAACATATAATAACCCCAAATCTCTGGGACATAGCAAAAGCAGTCCTGAGAGAGAAGTACATAGCACCAAAAAATAAGAAAAATTTACAATAAACTATTTAACCCTACAACTTAAAGAATTAGAAAGAGAACTAGAAATAAGAAAAATCCAAAGTAGAAGGAAGGAAATAAGAGATTAGATAAATGATATAGAGACAAAAAAAATACAAAAATCAATGAAACCAAGAGCTGATTTTTGAAAGGATAAACAAGATTGATGAACTATTAGCCAGATTCATCAAAAAACAAAGAGAGTGGAACCAAATGAATAATATCAGAAGAAAAAGTGGAGAAGTAACCACTGACACCTCAGAAATACAAAGAATTGTAAGAAAATATTATGAACAACTATATACCAACAAGCTGGACAATGTGGAGGAAATAGACAAATTTTTAGAAAAATACAATCTCCCCAAACTGAATCAGGAAGAATCAGAAAATGTGAATAGGCCAATAACAATTGATGAAATAGAAGCAGTAATAATAATAAAAAAAAACAAAACTCCCAGCAAACAAAAGCCCAGGTCTGAATGGCTTCACAAGGAAGTTTTACAAAACATTCAAAGAACTAACACCTATACTCCCCAAACTATTTCAGAAAATCCAAGAGGAAGGAACACTTCCAACCTCTTTTTATGAGGCCAGTATTATCCTAATCCCCAAACCAGATAAAGACACTACAAAGAAAGAGAATTATAGGCCAATATCCCTGATGAACATAGATGCTAAAATTCTCAACAAAATATTAGCAAAGAAGATCCAGCAATATATTAAAAATATCATACACCATGACCAAGTGGGATTTATTCCAACAATGCAAGGCTGGTACAATATTTGCAAATCAATAAACATGATATATCACATAAACAAATTGAAAGACAAAAATCACATGATCATATCAATAGATGCAGAAAAAGCATTTGACAAACTCCAACACCCATTTTTGATCAAAACTCTCAGCAAAGTAGCAATAGAGGGAGCATATATCAACATAATAAAGGCCATATATGACAAACATACAGCCAGTATCATACTCGGTGGGCAAAAACTAACTATTTCCCCTATGAATAGGAAGACAGGGTTGTCTGCTTTCAACACTCTTATTCAACATAGTATTGGAAGTCCTAGCCACAGTGATCAAACAAGAAGAAATAAAAGGCATCCAAATTGGGAAAGAGGAAGTAAAACTCTCATTATTCGCAGATGAGATTATATTACACATAGAAAACCCTAAAGATCTGACAAAAACAACTAGATTTAAATGAATTTGGCAATGTAGCAGGATACAAAATCAACACTCCAAAATTTATGGCTTTTTTTATAAACCAATAATGAATTCTCAGAAAGTGAAACTAGATAAACAATCCCATTTACCATTTCAACAAAAAAAATTAAGATACTTTGAAATAAACTTAACCAAGGAAGTAAAAGACTTTTACTCAGAAAACTACAGAATGGTGCAAAAGGAAATAGAGGAAGATATAAACAAATGGAAGAATATACTGTGTTCATGGATTGGTAGAATTATCATTAAAATGCCCACACTACCCAAGGCAATCTACAGGTTCAATGCAATTCCTACTAAAATACCAACAGCATACTTCACAGATTTAGAACAAATACTCCAAAAACTTATATGGAACAAAAAAGATCCTGAATAGCTACAGCAATCTTGAAAGAAGACAAAGTTGGAGAAATCACAATACTAGATATCAAGTTATACTACAACGCCAAAATAATCAAAACAGCTTGGTACTGGCACAAGAACGGGCATATAATAGGTGAATGGAACCAAACAGAGACCCCAGAAGTCTATTGAAGCCATTACACTCAACTAATATTTGACAACGGAGATAAGAATATACAATGAAGTAAGGATAGTCTGTTCAATAAATGGTCTTGGGAAAATTGGAGAGGTAATGCAAAAAATGAAATTAGACCACCAAATTACACCATACACAAGAATAAACTCAAAATGAATAAGAGATTTAAATGTAAATTTGGAAACCATAAAAATCCTGGAAGAAACTATGGGTAGCAAAATTTCAGACATCTCTCATAGCAATATCTTTATGGATACATCTCCTAGGCCATAGGAAACAAAGCAGAAAATAAACAAATGGGACTACATCAAAATATAAAGCTTCTGCATAGCAAAAAAACCACATCAACAAAACAAAAAGAGAATCTACTGTATGGGGGAACATATTTGTCGATGATACATCTGATAAATATTAATATTAATATTAATATTAATAAATAATTAATTTATTAATATTTATTTAATATTTATTTAATATTAATATTAATTTCCAAAATATATAAGGAACTCGTACAACTTAACAAAAGGAAGACAAACAATCCAATTAAAAAATGGGGAAAGGACTTAAATAGACACTTCTCCAAAGCAAGACACACATATAACCAAAAGACATGAAAAAATGCTCAAAGTCACTGATCATCAGAGAGATCTAAATTAAAATGATAATGAGGTATCATCTCACATCTGTTAGATTGACTACCCTCAAGAAATCAACAAATGAGAAGTGTTGGAAAGGATGTGAAAAAAAGGGAACCCTTAGTACACTGCCTATAGGAATGCAGACTGATGCAGCCATAATGGAAAATAGTTTGGCGTTTCCTGAAAAAATTAAATGTGGTACTGCCATTTGACCCAGTGATCCCACTTCTAGGAATGTATCCTAAGCAACTTGAAATACCAATCAGAAAGAATGTTTTCACCCCAATTTACAATATCTAAGATCTGAAAACAGCCTAAGTGCCCTTTAGTAGATGAGTGGGTAAAAAAGATGTGGTACATTTATACCATGGAATACTATGCAGTAGTAAAATAGAAGGGTCTCTTTGAGACAGCATGGAGGGACCTGAAGAGTATCATGCTAAGTGAAATAAGTCAGTCACAGAAAAACAACTATCACATGATCTCACTCAGATATGGAATCTAAGTAATAAAATAAACTGATGAAAGGAGTTGATCCAGAGACATGGAAGCATGGAAGAGAGTGTGGAATCTCAAAGGGAGGCTGGGTGGGTGGGAGGTGATCAACCAAAGAACTTGTATGCATATATGCATAACCTATGGTGAAAGCCTGGGTTGGGGTTTGGGGACGGGCTAGAGGGGGTCAATGGGGAAAAAATGTAACAAATGTAATATATTCAACAATGATGATTAAAAAAGAAAAAAGCCCTACCTGATTTGGCTCAGTGGATAGAGCATCGGCCTTCTGACTGAAGGATTCCGGGTTTGATTCCAGTCAAAGGCACATGCCCGAGTTGTGGGCTTGATCTCCAGTGGAGCATGTGGGAGCCAGCCAATCAATGATTTTCTCTCATCATTGATGTTTCTATCTCTCTCACCCTCTCCGTCTCTGAAATCAATAAAAATATATTTTAAAAAAACAGTAATACTTTCAACAAAAGTTAAAAAACTATCTAATTATTTTTAGTTTATTGAATACCATAACCAATTTTTGTTTCTTCTGATTTTCTTTCCAGTTCGCCTATAAATCCAGACACTCTATAGAGTTCTAATAATTTTCATCCAGTTTGAAGGGGATGATCTGAAAATGTCAGAGTCCTTTCCATGGATCCCTCAGACTGTAGGTAGAGCACAGGAGGTTTATCTCGGTGCAGTGGCTGATACAAAGCTGTGAGCACACTCCAGCAGTTCAGATCTTTCTGGCAAACCAAGAAGATGGCAACGCCCTCCTGAGCTCCTTCTAGAGCCACGTACACAGTACCCTGACCTTGATGTTCATTGGCTGCCTAAGAAGATGTTCCATGATTGGCCACCTCCACTATATATACTGCTGTACTTCCTCAATAAAATTAGACCTGCGTCACAGAACCTGGTCTCCGGAGTCGTGCATGCAAGTGTCCTAGCACTAGGGGCTCCATCGTCCTCACCCCTGGGAGACTCCCTGCTTCATATGGTGCCCGAACATGGGACCTCCAGAACATCGGACCAGGTGAGTGACCCTCTGCAACATGTGTAATGTTCCCCCTGCCGCACGCGCCCCTCAGGCACAAGCTCTCCACACCATTTTGCAGAGTAGGCGAGTTAAGATATCAGAAAAGGAACTCCAGAAGCTGTGGGAGTGCCTCTTACACTTTAATCCCTGGTTGTTAGAAGCCCCCGTATAGGACCCAGGCACTTGGGAGAAAGTACTCAAGCATATAAGGTCTGCTGAGGTTCATGAAGGAAAAACATTTCCGCTTTCTCTAACACCCTCCATTTTGGCCTTCCTTGCATGTCTCTCTGGAGTCCCCCCTGAACGATCTCTTCCAATACCCAAGGCCCTTGTGGCCTCAGTGGAGGCGGGTCCCCTTACCCCTCCAGAGCTCTCTGCACCCCCTGATCTGTGGGACTTGTTCATTAAAGAATGTTCGGATACGGACAAAAATGAAACCAAAAAGCCTACTGCCGAGCCCACGCCTTTAGGGGAGGGGAAGACGATTCCACCTCCAAGTTCTATAACCAATAAACCTACCTAAAATACCAGTACTCAGGCTCAGTACAAGTTGGCAAGTTACGTGTGGTGATACATGCACTTCTATGCTGTCAGGACAATCCAGTTAATATCTTTTCTGATAGTGCTTATGCAGTCCACACTGCGAAAGCTATAGGCTTCTCTACCCTCAGAATTAAGGAAAACCCCCTCAAGCCTTTCCAGTAAAATCAACCCCACAGCTGCTAACAATTAACCCCTATAGCTCCTCAACTGGCCATCCCGGACTCACTCACCTTACATGAATTACAAGAGCTCTGTGGCCAGATTAATTGGGTAAGAAACAGCCTATTTATATCAACAGGGGCCCTAAAACCCCTATTCCACCCAGGGGAGAGGTTTTGCTTGTATCTTCACAGAAGGCGAGAGACACCCCCTCTGGATTCCAGCAAGAGACGCCTTAAGAGATAAGTCAGAGGCCAGTCACCCCACCAGTGGCGGAGATGGAGGACCTCTCACTTGAAGAGGAGACACGGCACCTCCGGAGGAGATGTCCCCGAGGCAGAACGGCTCACCCTATAACATTGGGCGATATTAAGTTGCCTCACTTTTTGGCTAAACCCCATTAACCTATTCATTTGGGCTAGCTTAGCTGGTATATTCCTCATAGCATTCTTCCTCTTTTGCTGTATGTTCACCATGATAGCCTGCATAACAGCATGACAGGCCATGTTTATACACATCCAACAGGGGCTAATAAAAAAGGAAGGGGGAGATGTAGGTAGAGCACAGGAGGTTTATCTCGGTCCAGTGGCTAATGCAAAGCTGTGAGCACACTTCAGCAGTTCAGATCTTTCTGGCAAACCAGGAAGATGGCAACGCCTGCCTAAGCCCCTCCTAGAGCCATGTACACAGTACCTCGACCTTGATGCTCATTGGCTCCCTAAGAAGACGTTCCATGATTGGCCACCTTCACTATATATACTGCTGTACTTCCTCAATAAAATTAGACCTGCATCACAGAACCTGGTCTCCGGAGTTGTGCATGCAAGCATCCTAGCACTAGGGGCTCCGTCGTCCTCACCCCTGGGAGACCCCCTGCTTCATCAGACGATGTAATGTTTTTGCAAGTGAATTATAACAACACAGCCTGTCTCTAAATGACAAGTGGAAATTTAAAATGACATGGTATGGATTTGACTATAATGTGTTTCTGTAAAACACAATATTCCAGAATAACAATTAGAGTTATAAATGAAATCATATCAGAATCTATTTTACTAATATGCATATATAAATAGAATATAGTTTTTATTTCTTTATTTGACAAAGTTTCCCATGTATCTTTTGCGGAATATTTTCCTTCGCAATGAGAGAAAACAGATCATTGAGGCATTCCTGGACCTATTGGAATGACCTAAAGCCAATTCTAGGTCATGAAAAGTTTTTTAAAATTCAAAGTCTGGGAAGCTTGTCAAACTTATTTTACTAAAAGATCATGTATTGTATCTATTGTGATTCAAAGTGACAAAAGGGTGTTAGACACAAACATCGGTTAGCAAAGCTTTAGTTACCATGATTAAGAATGTGGCTTTTTAAAGTAACCAAGTACCTGATTAATATGACATAACATATAATCATTTCAATAACTTATAGAACTTTTATTTTCTGGGAAAAAACAGGAAAGAATTTATCCTTTTATAAATATATATATTTTTCATTGATTTCAGACAGGAAGGGAGAGGGAGAGAGGGATAAAAACATCAATAATGAGAGGGAATAATTAATTGGTTGTATTCTGCATGCCCCCTACTGGAGATTGAGCCCACAACCCAGGATCAGACCAGTGCCCTTGACCAGAGTCAAACCTGGGATCTTTCAGTCAGCAAGACAATGCTCTATTCACTGAGCTAAACCAAGTAGGGCATTTTCCCCTCTTACTAGAATAGAAAAGGACTAAACACATTCTGCATTAGCTTACTTTAGATTCATTTGTGTAGTTAAATTTATTATTCAGAATATTTATAATTTCCTTTTAGGATTTCTTTTCAACCCTTTTATAACTTTCACAAACCTTTCTCCTTCAGAAGTAACCAGCATTAAAACTTACTTTCTTTTTCCTTCAAAAGCATCTCTACCCTTCATGCTTTCTAATATCAAAACTATATAATTTCTTTCTAATTGGTTAAAATTCTTAAGTCTTGGAAATCTTAATTTTTTAGGTGATCACTAAAAAGTAAGCAGTTAGGCCTCGCTGGCATGGTTAGGTGGTTGTGCATCAGCCCATAAACCAGGAGGTCAAAGTTTGAATCCTGGTCAGGCACATGCCTGGGTTGCAGGCTCAATCCCCAGTATGGGGTGTGCAGGAGGCACCCAATCAATAATTCTGTCTCATCACTGATGTTTCTATCTCTCACTCCCTGTCCCTTCCCCTCTGAAATCAATAAAAATCTAATCTAATAAAAGAGTAATATGCAAATTAACCATCTCTCCGGGATGCCTAAACTATGCCCATCAGCCAAGCTATGCCCACTAGCCAATCAGAGCGGCTGTATGCAAATTAACCCAGCAAAGATGGCAGCCAGCAGCCATGGAGCTACAGTAAACAGCAGGCTTCTGTTGCAACTGCCTGCCTAGGCTGGCTGAGCCTCTGCTCACAGTAACAATGTTTTAATTATAGAAGCCACCGAGCTGAAACAAACAGGAGGCTTCCTTACCTGCCTAGGCCTCAGCTCAAAGCAATAGTATTTCAGTTATAGAAGATAAATAAACTCCAGAAACCTGATTCCAGCCAGCCTCTCTGGGACCTTGGATCAATGGGAGCTGTGGACAGCCTGAAAGCCTTAAAATAGCCCTCAGCCCCTCACCCAGGCTGGCCAGGTACCCCAGTAGGGACTCAAACCCTGAAGGGACTGTGGGCAGTCTGAAAATGGCCCTCAGCTCCTCATCCAGGCTGCCCAGGCACCCCAGTAGGGACCCAAAACCTGAAAGGACTGTGGGCAGCCTAACAATGGCCCTCAGCCTGTCACCCAGGCTTATCACACCCCAATGGGGTGAGGGTTCCCACTGGGGGGCTTGGCCAGCCTGCAAACAGCCATCAGCCCCTCACCCAGGCTGGCCAGGCACGCCAGCAGGTGGGCGTCCCCTGAGGGGTCCCAGACTGTGAGAGGGCACAGGTTGGACTGAGGGACCCCCGAAGTGCACAAATTTTTGTGCACTGGGCTCCTAGTCTACTCTAATAAAAGAGTAATATGGAAATTAACCATCTCTCGAAGACACCTAAGCCATACCCACCAGCTAAGCCATGTCCACAAGCCAATCAGAGCAGCTGTATGCAAATTAACCCAGCCAAGATGGAGGCTGGCAGCCACAGAGTGGTTGGTGGAGGGTGCGGCATGGGTGGCGGCAGGTGGTGGCAGGTGGCAGCTCAGGCAGCGGCCGGTGGCAGCAGGTGACAGCGCAGGCAGTGGTGGGAGGTGGTGGCAGGTGGCAGGGTGGGCAGTGCCTCTGCATGGCCGCCATGTCCAATCGGCTGCCGCCTGGCGCTAAGTGCCCGCCCAGCGCTAAGTGCTCAGTCAGAGGTGGTGGCTCCATGGGCCGCAGTGTCCAATCTCTGACCAGGCACTCAGGGCACTTAGCGCAGGACCGGCCTGGAGGGTGCCCAGCATCCCAGCGGCTCTGAGCCCGGCCTTGGCGCTGGGGCTGCCGGGGTCCAAAGCTGCACAGGGACCGGCCTGCCGGGGGACCGGCCTGCAGAGGGACCAGCCTGCAGGGCACCCAGCACCCAGGCGGCTCCAAGCCCCACCTCAGCACTGGGGTTGCCAGGGTCCAAAGCGCAGAGACCCAGCCTTCAGGTGGCCAGCAGCTCCAAGCCCCAGAGCCACGGAGATGATGGAGCCACTCGGGCCGAGGCCAGGGCTGGGAGCAAGGGAGTGTCCCAGCGAGTCCTGAGTGCACGAGGGCTGAGCAGGGCAGGTCTGGAAGCCGGCAATGGGCAGTTCTGGGAGGCAGACTGGGGAGCTGAGCACGGCGGGTTGGTGGGGGGCAGAGGGGAAGGTGGAGAGAAGGGAGGGAGGAGAGAGGACATGGGGGGTTACCCGAGCCCTGTGGCTGTGGAGGTGCTGGCGCCGCTGGGGTCCTAGAAGCAGAGACACAACCCACAGGGGGCCCAGCACCCAGCAGCCCCAAGCCCAGCCTCAGCACTAGGGTTGGAGGAGCTGAGACACAAACCTTCAAGGGGGCCTGGCACCCAGCAGCTCCAAGCCCCACAGCCATGGAGGCGCTGGGGTCCTTGGGGCTACAGCAGAGACACAAATCTTCAGACATAAACTATCATAACTTTATCTCCCTTTCCACAAGATGAGAAAACTGACTCTGATTTATTTAGTGATATGGCCTACACCTTTCTACAAGCACAATGTATGTTATGACCACTCCCAGGAAGGTCTGGTCAGAATGCTGTCTCCAGGGAATAACACTATTGTGGCAAATCATCTAAGAAAGGAAACAAGCTTTTGTTGGGTTTATTCTGAAGGTCAGAGAACATGCCACCCCAACATATGCTGTGTTGTTATATTGATGATCTTGAGCTGCAGATGCTTGAAAAACAGCAAATGTAAGGAAAGGCTTTCTCTAAAGTCTCCTGATCTGCCTAAAATCGGACCCCCACAAAATGTTCCCTGGATGTGAAAAGTGTCATCAGCCAGTGAAGACTGACTCCTGTCACAGGAGACTACAAGTTTACATTACAGCCAAATTTTGTTACAAACTATCTCCCCCAATCCCATTCATCTTTCCTAAAACTCATGTACTCTCCTCTAAGAGGCCTAGATATCCGATCCCCTTTCCCTAGGAAGAAGGTATTTAAATCTGGATTCTAAGCTATCTTGGGGAGTTATTCATTTTTCCCTGGGATCTCCCACATATACACAAGGTACACATGTTAATGAACTTTTGTTTTTCTCTTGGTAATCTGTCTTTCATTACAAGGGCCTCCGCTAAGAACTCAGAAGGGTAGAGGAACACTATTTATCCCCCACCATAATTCTATCTCAGGAAATCAAGTCCCAGGCTGAACAGTGAGTTTGGCTCAAGTGCCAAGCAGTCCAGCTGAAGGGAGGGAAGCTTCTAGGGGGATATCAAAGATATTGGCATCAAAGTAGGACAGAGGGCACACGCATGGTTGCTGGTGGGAGTTTAAAGTGGTTCAACATTTTTGGAGGAGGATTTGGCAAAATCGATAGAAATGTTCAAGGTACATCCAAGAGTCTTCTTCTAGAATCTCATCTGCTGAGATAAAGCACCAGTGCATAAGCCCTGGTGAGAACCCAGGATGTTACTGCAGGCTCCCCTTCCACAATAGGAAAACCTGCTAACAACCTGCATTTTTAAGACAAGGTGGCATAAAAGAAACACCAGATAGGACTGCAGAAAAATGGCGGTGGTATAAGGAGAAGAGTCCGGTGCCTGCCCGGGAGCGGAGGGAGTGAGCAGCTAAGGCAAGTGCTTTCCAGCCCAAGCCGCAGAGGAGGTGGAGCTGGGAAACACCTGCAAACGGGTGAGCCAGAATCCTGCTGGGAGAGGTGAACTCGGGGTTTAGGGAGGGGCAGTGTACCAGACCCCAGCCCCGGAGGCCCCAGAAAGCCCAGGTGCAGGTGCTCGGCCGCGTCTCTGGGGATGGGCGCAGTGGAGGAAGCGTCCAGGGAACTGCTGGTCGGCGGGGGACTCTGGATACAGGTTCACAACCAGGATAAGGCAGGGGAGTGTGGGCAGAGGAGAGGCTGCCCCCCTCGGACTGGATTCCATGGCGGGGCTTGCAGTCAGAGAGGAATTGAGTGTTCCAACAGAGAGGTGTGCACCCGCGCCATCCCACCTGCATCCATAGCCGGCAACCCAGCACTCCCACAGGGGCGCGCCTGCCGCGGCTGGCGCCTCACGGCCCTGAGCCCCAGAGAACAGACAGGGCGCACGTGCAACCCAGCACTCCCACCGGTGCCCACGCTAGTGGCGCCTCACGGCCCTGAGCCCCGGAGAAGGGACAGGGTGCGCGCGTGTGACACGGCACCCCCACCAGTGCCGTACATGACTGGCGCCTCCCGGCCCTAAGTCCCCGAGAAGGGACGGGGCGTGCGCGCAAGCGCAAGCACTGCCGGAGCCCCTCCCGCCCGGGGCTCACTGAAGAAAGACTTTTGCCAGTGGCAGAAGTGGGGGGAGAGGTGCCAAGCAGCAGAATCTGGAGAGAGAGGAAGGACCCACGGAAGTGGCAGGGAGTTGGAGGCCGGATGGCGCCGGAGCCTGGGACCTGAGTAGCCATTGTCCCCTGGAGAGATAACCCCTCCCTCCAGTATCCAGGCAACCAACAGAGCCACACCAAGCTCCACCCTGAACTGTAAAAAAAAAAAAACAGTCCCAGAGATTACTAAGAGACAGACCTAAAGAGAGACTCTTGGACCCAGCAGTTGGATCCTGAGAAACACAACAATACAGAAGACTGGGATCTTAAGCCAGCCAGAGGAACATTTTACTTCTTTATATATATACTATATTTTGTATTTTACACTTTTTTAAAATTTCTTATTTTTTATTATTTTTTAATTGGTATCTTCTTATTACTGTATTACCTTTCCTTTTCTTTTCCTTTTTTTTCTCTTTGTTTCCCCTGTTGGTGTCGCTTTATTCTCTGGTTCTCTTCACTTTACTTTTCAATCACTTTATTTTATTCTGTTATTATATTGTTTTTTGGCTATCTTTATACCATTTTTGAAATCCAATTTTTTTTGTAAAGTCATTTTATCTTATTTT
>PVJC01026286.1:0-24122 GCA_004026665.1 Murina feae
TCTCCCAGGCATGCCTCTCCCCTGCATATGCCCCTCCCCACTATGCATCCCACCTCCAGGCTAGACCAGCACCAGCAGAGAGGTTCTAGGTGGTGGGGCCTCTGTCACCAGCTTAGCAACCCAAGTCTGGTCCCGCCCTCACCTTGTGCTCACCACCCCCCCATGCTCACCCCCCCACCCGCATGGGATCACACACCCCACTCAGGATAACACACATCAGTGGCCGTACCCATGGCGACAGACAACCCACTTTTCAGGAACCCCTGCCTGTGGGGACCAAGGGCACCTGGTGGTGTGGTCTGAGGGAGGCCGCAGGCTGAAGCTGCTTTCCCTGCCCAGGCTGGTCCCCGCGTCTCTGCTCAGGAAGCCCCTCCTCTTCCTGGGGGTCCCCAGACACTGTCCACGGGCCCCTGTCCACTGGGCTGACGCTGCTGGAGGAGATTCAGGGCCAATGGGACAGTGGAGGCCCTGCCCCGCCCGGGAGGTTTCTTGTCTGGGAGAGGCCTCAGGTGGGGAAACTGAGGCTGGGAGGGAAGGTGGGGAAGAATGTGACCTGGCCCTGTGGGGCACTCAGCAGAGACGGGAGTGGGGAAGGCAGCCGGGCCAGCCCGACCCGGGCTTCCATTTCCTCACCCGTCACACCTGGGCCGACCCAGACGTTCCCGCTCCGACAGGCTGATGTTCTGGGAGCTCCGGAAGGCTCCGAGGGGCTCCAGGCGAAGGAAGGCCACACCGCTCCCTGGCTGGTGGGGGAAAGAGGATGCAAATAGGAAGGGTCCCCAGGGGCCTGGGTTAACCCCTTGAACTCATTTCTGGCCTCTTCTTCCTGTGCGGCCGGTTAAAAAATAGCTTCCCATCTGGGGAGGCTGGGGCGGGGGGCGGGGGCAGTCTCCATCTGGGGTTGTCAGGTCCTCCCAGCCCAGCCTGGGACTGAGACTTGCCCACTCCACCCCCCCAAAGATCAGGCTTGGCTGCCTGCGGCGAGGTGGCCCCTCCGACAGAGTTCTTCTCCCTTTGACTCAGCGCTCAGTATCCCCACGGCTTTGGTCAAGCCGCTGCAAGCCCGAGGCCACCACCTGAGTCCCTGAGCTCCCATTTCACAGATGGAGAAGATGAGGCACAGTGACCACCCAGGATACATGTGGAGTCAGGACAGGGGACAGCTTTTAGGACAAAGCTCAGTCCTTGCTTCCCGGTGATGCTGGAGCTGTGTGCCCCTTGGGTAGCAGGCAGCAGATGTAATGGGGCAGGGTCGCTGCACCCCCAGCTTACAAGGCCCACAGCTCAGATGTAATGGGGCAGGGTCGCTGCACCCCCAGATTACAAGGCCCACAACCTACATGGGCAGAATCAGTGGTCTGAGCAGGTGCAGCCCTGGGAGGGCGGGAGAGTCGGCCACACACCAAGTCCGCCCAGCCTGGGGCGGGTCCCAGGCCCTGCGGCCCTGCTCCGCGACCTCAGCGAAGCCGCTCAGTTCTCAGACCCTCGGTGTCCCCCTCCGTAAGAGGAGGCAGCCTACTTCTGAGGGCACAGGGCCGGGCACCAGGGGCGCTCGATGAGCTATGAACAAGTGTGATGACTGCACAGGCCGAGGTCACGAGCACCCTCCGTCTGTGGTCCTCTCTGAGGCTGGGACCGAGTGTCTGAGACGGAAACCATGAGCCTGAGCCCATAATGTGAATAAATGGCCGAATCGATGGCTATTTGCAGCCAAGATGGAACCAGGGAGGCCTTGGGTGTAAATGGGGCTTTTCTTCAAAGAGGCCCAATAATTTCCGCGGTTTCCTGCCAAGCCCAGGAGGCCGAGGCTGCTGGTGGGCGTGGGGCTGCGGAGCCAGCGCGGGCCTCACTGGGCTCCCCTGGAACTCGTCCTGCGGGAGGGGCCGGGACGCGGCTGAGACGTCCAGGCCAGGGCGCTCCCGCAGCGTCTCCAGGACTGAAATCCAGAAACACTCTAGAGAGCCCCCACGAGGGAACCCTACATATAGATTTAACTGCATCTGTCCCTTCCCTCCCTCCCTCCCTCCCTTCACTGTATTGGGATCATATAGGACAGTGGTTCTCAACCTTCTGGCCCTTTGAATACAGTTCCTCATGTTGTGACCCAACCAACATGAAGGTCACAACCCCACTCTGTCCACATGGCGCCCCACCAGCGCAGACATGTCCCCTGCTGTCAGGAACAGGATTCACGACAGGGGGAGATGCACTGTATATGCTGCATTTCAAAAGCAGGTTCAAAACAGCATATCCTATAGCAGCGGTTCTCAACCTGTGGGTTGCCTAAGACCATCCTGCATATCAGATATTTACATGACGATTCATAACAGCAGCAACATTACAGTTATGAAGTAGCAACGAAAATAATTTTATGGTTGGGTCACAACATGAGAAGCTGTATTTAAAGGGCCAGAAGGTTGCCCTGACCAGTTTGGTTCAGTGGATAGAGCGTCCTGCGGACTGAAGGGTCCCAGGTTTGATTCCGGTCAAGGGCATGTACCCAGTGGGGGTTGTGCAGGAGGCAGCTGATCGATGTTTCTCTCTCATTGATGTTTCTAACTCTCTATCCCTCTCCCTTTCTCTCTGTAAAAAATCAATATATTAAAAATAAAATTAAAATAAAGGGCCAGAAGGTTGAGAACCACTGTCCTATATGATCCCAACATAATAAAAGAAGGAAGGGAGGGAGGAAGGGAGAGAGGGAAGGAGGGAGGGAAGGGAGAGATGAAATTAAATCTATACATAGAGTAAGAATACCAGAAGGCTCAAAACCAAAATGTTAACAACTGTTCTGGGTGGCAGGACTAGGGATGGTTTTAATTTTCTTCTTCATAATTTTATTATTTTCCAATGTTTTCTTTAATGAATGTGTATTATTCTTATAATCAGAAAACAATGTGTTTTGTTTTAAGAGATGGGGGGGGGGTTGTTAGAGATTGTTCTTCCCCTTTCATAGACTCTAAAACTGAGGCCCAGAGTGGGAAAGAGGTCCATTCATTCACTCACTCACTCATTTGTTCACCCGCGAAGGTTCCTGGAAACCCCCCTAGAGCCAGCCTCGGTTCTACGTTCTATGGCCAAAGACCTGAAAGTGACCCATGTCTGTCCAGAGGGCGGTCACCGTCTGGGGGAGAAAAGGACACAACAACAAGTCCTTAAAATGCATTCCAACCAGGGGCCATGGGGGTCGTGGGGGGGTCCAAATCCTCCTGGGAGGGTCAGAGATGGTCTCACACCCAAGGGACATGAGGACGGGGCTTTGTGTGTAAGCACGAGTTCTGCAGCCAGAGAACGGGGAGGGCACCCCTTGCAAAGGCGCCATGGGCCTTGGAAGCATCTGCCGTGTGGAGGGGAGTGTGTCCGGAGACAAAGCTAGAGGGTCCTGTGAGCCAGGTTCTCCAAGGGTCTTGAACTGCCTGGCTCTGTCACTTACTGGCTGTGTGACTGAGCGCGTCACCCAACCTCCTGGGCCTCCGTTGCCTCATCTGGAAAATGGGCCAATGACCCCTTCGGGTTCCTGCAAGACCTGAGCGAGTAAATAACTGTAACGCACACAGAACAGTGTCCGGTGTGTACGAAGGGCTACGAAGGGGTTTGCTTTTATTATTTGCTGTCACGTACACATATACCTGCAGGCATTCTGAAAGCCAAAAGGATTTTTAAGCTAGAAATTAGTTTTCATTTATTCATTTATTTATTTCAACAGATATAGTTATTGAGATCCTAGAGTGAACCCTTGCACTTTTTAGGCACCGGGGATACAGTTTCCAGACAAAATATAAGACACTCAGAATGCTTGAATTTCAGACAAATGATGAATAATTGCAGCATTTGAGACAATGTAATATCCCCCCCGGCAAAAAAAGGTGCTTGCTGGTTATCTGAAATTCAAATTTAGTTGAGTGTTCTGTATTTTAGTTTAATAAATCTGGCAACTCTAACTGGGAATGAAATACCAAATGACAAAACAAAAACCCTGCCCTCCTTTCACGGGGAAAGAGACAACAGTTCCTCAGTAAAGGTATGACTGCCAGGCGGTGACAAATGTGCTGAAGAAACATAAACCAGGGGAGAGGGCATATGTTTCTGGCTGCTGCTCTGACAAATCATCCATGCTGAATCCAACTCGGTTATTATCTCACAGTTTGGGGGTTCAGAAGCCCTGGTGGGTCTCTCCGGGCTAAGATGAAGGTGTTGGCAGGGCTGTGTTCTGGAGGTTCTGGGAGAATCCGTTTCCTCACCTTGTCCCGCTTCTAAAGGCTGCCCACCTTCCTCTGTCTTCACAGCCAGCAGCACTGGGTCAAGTCCTTATCTCTCTGCTTCTCCGATCAGTTTTCCGCATCACATCTCCCTCTGTCTGCCTCCTCTTCCACTTGCAAGAACCCTCATGGTAGGCTGGGACCACCTAGATAACCCACAGCAACCTTCCTGTCTCAGAGTCCTGAGCCTTCGTCACACGTGCAAAGTCCCTTTTGCCATGTCAGGTGGCCCATTCACGCATTTCAGGGGTTGGGATATCTTTGGGGGCCATTCTTCTGCCTACCACAGAAGCTCCCAGAAGGCATCTCACAGCGGGTACAGGGACCTGAATGAGGGTGGACAGCTGAGCCATGCAGACAGTCTCCCGACGTGGCTCAGTGATTGAGCATCAACCTATGAACCAGGAGGTCACGGTTCAATTCCCGGTCAGGGTACATGCCCAGGTTGGGGGCTTGATCTCCAGTGTGGGGTGTGCAGGAGGCAGCCGATGGAGAATTCCTTTCCATCAGTGATGTTTCTATGTCTCTCTCCCTCTCCCTTCCTCTCTGAAATCAATACAAATATTTTAAAAATAAGAAGGAGGACAGGATGTGCAAAGGCCCTGCGGTGGGGGTGTGATTGGTGTGTTGAGAACCAGAGAGGAGGCCAGTGTGGCTAGAGTAGGATGAGGGAAGGGGAGAATGGTAGGAGATGAGGACAGCAAGATGGAAGGGGCTGGTCATGCAGAGTCCCACAGGGCTGGTTGGAAGGAAGAATCAGGGATGCCCCTCCCTACTCCTGGCCGTCAATGGCCCCAGCCCCTGCCCTCAGCACCATCCCGTTCTGCTAAGCTGACATCCACTCCAAGAGTGTTCACATCGAAGGCCAAATTACTCTGCGTCCAAGAGGAGAAGGGAGAGGGTTACCCTGCAACATGAGGGATTAGGATTGGAGGTTTAAGAGAACTTGCAGGGTGCTAGCAGGAAACTGCTGGGTACCAACCAGGAAGGCTGGGAACCGTAGGAGACTAGGTCTTAGCTGAGGGTCAGGGGGGGGCCAGTGCCCTCAGGGACTTGCATTCAGGGACCAGCCAAGCTCCGGAGATGACGAAGGAGTCCTGGGTCCTGATGTTGGACTCCCCTTGGCTACTGGTCACCTGTGATCTGAGAAGCCATGCCCTTCCCCCCTCCTCCTCCCAGCTAACCCCCCACCCCCACCTGTTTCTCCAGCACGAGCGAGTTGGACTCAAGGATCTTCAAGGTCCTCCCAGCCCTGGCCACAGCGTTTCCCACACTCAGACCCTCTGAGCTGGGGATCTCACATTCCAGACAAAACCTCTTAATGGGTGACCCTAGGCAGGTTGCATAATCTGGCTGAGCCTCAGTTTCCCCGTCTGTAAGTGGGGATGATCATAGAACCCGCCTCCTGGGGTGGAGTGAGGATGAGGAGGGAAGCCCCTGGAGGTGCTCAGAGCTGTGCCTGGCACACAGTGAGCGCTCAGGTAAACGTGAGCTCCAACGGCCGGGAGCCGAACATTCTCCGAGGCCAGATCGGTGATCGTGTCTCCAGGAGCCTGACACTGGCTGGCTGTGGGATTCCAGGTCTCCAGACCCCCCTACGGCAGCACGCCCCCCAACGCCCTGGCCTCCCCCACGTGCTGGGTGGCAGGCCTACCCCATAACCACATGAAAAGCCGTTCCCCCAGGGTGTCCCCACACCTGGGAAAGCCGGCAGCCTGCCCGGCACTGGCCCCGCCTGGCTGGCGGCCGGAACACCGGGCAAGATCAATGAGGGCTCCCAGGGCCACCTTGTTCCAATCAGCACTGGGCGCCTTCCGCCCCGGACCCCCGCCCAGCCCCTCCCAGGCCCTGCCCAGCAGCCCACGTTGCCAGCCCCGTGACCCCTGGGGAGCGGTGCCCACCGCCTGACTCCGTTCTGGCCGCAGCTTGCCTGGGCTTGGGCAGGTGAAGAACATGCTAGATGAGGGGGTGACCAGAGCAGCTACAGGCCATGGTGGGGACCGGGCATCAGACACCGAGTGATGCTCTGTGAGCCCCTCCCACCTCTGCCTCAGTTTCCTCAGCAGCCAGCGGGCTACTTACTTGCACCCCCTTTGGCCCTGGCCGGGTGGCTCCCTTGGTGGGAGCGTTGTCCCGCACATTGAACGGTGGCAGTCGGGTTCCCTATCAGAGCACATACCTGGGTGGCAGGGTCAGTCCCCAGTCAGGGCATATATAGGAGGCAACTGAACGATATTTCTCTCTCACATCAGTGTTTCTCTCCTCCTCCCCTCCTCGCTCTCCAAAAATCAATAAAACATATCCTCAGCTGAGGCTTTTTAAAAATTCACCCCATCTGGGGCTATTGTAGGAGAAGCAAAAGAGATAAAAGGAAGAAGAAAATTTCAGATGTGGTGGGTGTGCCCAGTGCAGAGAAGGGGTAGAAAGTCTGTGGGAGAAGCCAGTTCCCCGCGCCCAGCGGTGGACCCTCCTGGCAGATTCCTCTCCCTTCCTCTACCCACGACCTCCTCAACCTTCAGGTCTCAGCTTCGATGTCAGCTCCTCTGAGAGACCTTCACTGGCCACCTTATCTACAGTATTAGTGTCCACCCGCCCGCCACACCCACCCACCCAGCCCCTCACCATCCCTTCGCTCAGTCTGTTGTCTTCACCGTCAGAAGACGCTGTTGAGTTTTGGCGTGTTTACTTATCCGCCCCCTTCTCTACTGCCTTCTCTGCTGGAGTCCAACCTCCACAGAGCACCCTGGCCTTGTCCACTGCCATAACTTCAGCACCTGAAAAAAAACCCTGGCGCATAGTAGGTGCTCAATGAATGCTGACTGACTGAGTGAATCTGGTGCCTCCTCCTCCACGTGTGTCTTATTTCTCCTTTTCCGCCCTATCCCAGCTCATCCCCCATCCACTGCAGGGCTCCCAGGGGACAGGACTGGAACATTTGCCCCTGTGCCCCTGAGGAGGGCCAGGCCCCTGTGAGCTAAAGACCTTGAGACTCTCAAGGTCACCCTGATTGGAATGATGATCAGAAAAGGGGCAGTCAGAGGGCCCAGCCCCCACCCCGGGTCTGAGCACATCCCACGATCCCCTTCCGGAAGCCGGCTCCGCCCAAGATGCACACAGGAGGAACGCCACATTCCTGCCAGTGACAAAGTCATGCCAACAGCAAATGACGGAGAGTGCTCAGTGTCTGGGCCTGCGGCCTTGACATGCCAGGCGCGATTTATGAGCCGCTCTAGTGTCTGTTCGGCTTTGCCCACATCCTCAGCACCTCCCCACGGGCCACAGGCCTAGTCAGCACGGAGTTGGGGACACAGCTCACGGCACAGGGCTGGCGTCACTCTGGGAGCAGATCTCCCTGGCTGCATGCCTCCACCCCCGCCACCCACCCTTGCTGACCTCTGGTCCCTGGGGGCCATCTGTGGACTCTGGGTGACAGCTGGGTCTTCTTTCCACGGTGTCTGTGCCTCCCCATGAGCCAGGCCAGGCAGCACAGGCTGCCTGGGTTCAAAGCTCAGCTCTGACATTCACCTGCTGTGTAAACGGGGACAAGATACTAACCTCTCTGTGCCTCAGTTTTCCTCGAGTTACAATGGGAGCGACAATAAGAGTTCCTTACACATAAGGTGGCTTCGAGGATCAAATGAATTAACGCATGTGAAGTGTAGACAGCATTAGCTATTATAATTGAGGGGCCTGTCCCGCTACACACAGCAGGCCACAATTTCAGCATCCACAGATCTTGGTTCAAATCCCAGCTCTGCTCCTTCTTGGCTGGGTTCAGGAGACATACTGGATGAACTTCAGTTCCTCACCCATAAACTAGTCCAATGATGTACCTGAAAGGCTTTGGTGAGATTTCAGAGGTCCTAGGGAGCGTGCTCAGCAGGGGCTGGGTACCCAGAAACGCCCACATGAGGGGTTGCCATAATGAGGGTGGCTTCGTGACCTGGTGGGCAGGACCACCTGGTTGAAACAGTGACGTGGCCGAGAATAAACATTCATAGCTTTGCGGCACCGCGGGCACGGCTGTGTCTATGCAAACGTCAGCCTTTTTGTCCATTCTTTTTTCAGAGGTTTGGGGGAAGGGAGCTTTCTCTCTGTTTTATCTTTTGCTTTCCTTTTAAAATATTTTATTGCAAAATATAGTAACCATAGATATTGTTTAGAGAAAAATAATAAAACAGATATTCATCTACCCACCACTTAGCTTTACAAAACCCCTCAGCCTGGCTGGTGTGGCTCAGTGGTTGAGCGTCAACCTATGAACCAAGAGGTCACGATTCAATCCCAGTGCGGGGCATGCGGGAGGCAGCCGATCAATGATTCTCTCTTATCACTGATGTTTCGATCTCTCTCTCCCCTTCTACCTTCCTCTCTGAAGTCAATAAAAAATGTATTTTTTTAAAAGCCCCTCTGATAGGACCTTAGGACTCCCACCAGTCTCCCCTCCAAATCACATTCCCTCTGCACCTTCCCCCTGCTATGGTGGGAGGGGGGAACCACTCTCCTGGTCTTTGTCTTACCATTCTCTTGCATGTGTGGATGCTTTTTGCTTTCAATGTCATTTTCTATTTATACGAGCAGACATGGTGGGCTTCACTAAAAGGCAGCAATAGGGATGTGAGCTATTAAGCTACTGAAAACGTTTACGGGGCAGGCTAGGGGTAGAAGAGCATGAAAGTTGGTTAATTCTCCCCATTTTACAGATGAAAAACAAATAAACTAAGGCTCAAGGAGGCTCAAGGTCACACAGCCAGAAGGTAAAGACTCCAGGGTGGGAACGCAGAGCTGCTACGACGTGAATTGCAAATCATCAGGTTATAAATGGAGCTTTGGTTTCACGGTCTCGTTTGATCAATAAATGTTTGCTATGAGCCAACCCTGCGCTGGACACCAGTATCTGGCCCAGCCTCCTGCCCCTCCAACACTTTGAACTCCCTCTACAACATCCTGGCCTTGACTTGAATATCTCCCATGACGGGAAGCTCTCTGCCTCTGGAGGGATGTGTCTCATCCTCTCTGGTTGGCCTTCAATGCTTCTTTTCCTGGTATGTTGCCCAATACCCATGGGCCCCAGTTCCACCCCCAGCACCCATGTGGTTCCCTGCCACCAGGAGCTCTTCACGGGTCTGAGAGCGAGCTCTCAGCCTCCAGGCCTGCTCTTCTCCAGGACCAAGTCCCCAGTTGCTTTCCCAGTTCATCATGTGACATGGTTTCAATACTATTCCCCACGCTGAGGTCCCTGGAGGTGTCACCTGGGCCCTAACCCAGGGGCTGTTGAACTATGGCGACTATTGTTTCAAAGCTCCCACTGCTGGCAGCTTCACACCCCTTCTCAGGGAGTCTGACTGCAACCCTCTTCTAACAGCCACCACGTTCTCTGGGCCCGGAAAGCAGGCTCTCCTCACCTCCTAGACATTTGGGGAGGAAGAGGGAGGGAAAGGTGAAAAGGCTGATGCTGGGGAAATATCTGGAAACCCGAGGCTGACCAACTGCCTGAGAGTCAATGCCCCTGAATTGGGGAGAGGCAGACACTTGCATGGCCCGGGTTCCACTCCGCCCAGGGCTGGCCTGGGTTACAGATCCACACTCTCAGCCTGGATTCCGCACCTGTCTCGGAGTTTGTGTGTGGATCCGTCTACACGACAGACTGGCCTGTGTGTGTGTCTGCCCGTGTGTGTCTACACAGCCTTAAACGAAGGCCTACCTGTGCCTGCGTCTGCATCTCCCCTAATGGGTCTGTGCATGTCTCCTTCTGAGTGTCATTGTCCACACGTACACTCACATGTGTTCACATGTGTGGCTGCATGATAACAGTGCTGGCCCCCATGAGGGCTCGTCCATATAGAAGTGTGGTGAGTGTGTGTGCGAGGGTACGCCCATAAGCATGTGTGCTGTGGTGTGCCCACGAGAAGAGGTGTGTGTGTGTGTGTATGTGAGTGTGTGTGAGCGTGTGCACACCCTGTGTGCCAGGGGTCCCGTGGAGCCTTTCCCACCCCGACTTCCCACTCTCTCCCTCACCTGCTCCTCAGAGCTCAGAGTCTGATCCTTCCTCCCCACTTTCTAGCCGAATTATAACCGGTGGAAAAGGGCCCTTCATTATGGAAACGGTGACACAGGAAACTGAGGCTTGGCGAGGCCTGAATGTGGATGAGGGGAAAAGACATTGCTATCCTCGGCACATTTTTTCCTAAAGTGAGTCTTTAGTTCCCACCAAGGACCCTTAGCCATGGACCCCAGGCCCCGGTGCTTAGGGTGGGCGGGGCATGAGGGAGGGGGACCAGAACAAGGCTTTTGCAGAGCAGAGCTGGGCCCCGGGGCAGTCCCTCCGAGTCGGTCCAACCCCCAGGGAGCATCTTGTGCGACCCTGAGCAAGTCCCCAACCTCTCCTGGGCCTCAGTTCTCCCAGACCCCTCATGGATGAGTGCGGCATTCTAGACCCGAGGAGCAAGTGTGTCCGATGCACTCATCTCCCTGATGGGATGTCTGAGGCTCAGAGAGGGAAGGGATTTTCCCAGGGCCACCCAGCAGCTAGGTCCACGAGCCTCAGGCCCAGCGCGGGTTGCAGGTCATGACCGACCACAGGCTCCATGCAGCCCCAGTCAACTGCTTCCCCAGCCAAGGAGAAGGGCGGCGGGAAAGTGAGCGAGAGAGAGCAGGGAAGTCACAAAGAGGGACTTGCAGATGGTCAGGGTGGAGAGCTGCAGGGACCAGGACTCCTGATACGTCCCAGGCCCGGCGGAGGCGCTGAGCCACAGAGAGAGCGCGCTAATAAATGTATAAGTGGAACAAACACCTGTAAAACTGGAACACGCCTCCTCCGCGGCCCTATGGAGCTGGCCCCGGCCCAGGTTCACTGCCGAACCGCCTGGCACTGAGAGCTCGATTCGGCAGTGACCGTGTGTGACCATGAGCACCTTTGCTGCCTTGGCCTCAGCTATCCCTTCTGTCATTTGGGAATTTTTAAAAAAGCCTGACACATGCACCTCCACCCCTACCCCACCTCTCACCCCCCACCCCGGGAAATGGTGACAATGGGATATTGCGGAATGTGGAGTGGGTAAGACACTTACTTCAGTCCCTGGCTCCAAATCTGGGCTTTCTTGCCACCTGGAGGCCTCCCTGAGCCTCAGTTTCCACAGCTGCTCAGTTCGCAAGGTTGTCTGAAGTTCATCTCAGACCATGTAAGCAAAGCAGGTGCTCAGAGACACTACCCGCCCCCCCAGGCCTGGGCACGTGGCAGGGGCCGGGAGACGTGTGGCAATTGGTGGATGGGGTAACCGGTTACATCACTTGGGGTGCTCGGTGCAAAACGAAACCGCGGGCCCCTTATTCCAAAAGGCTTAAGAAATTCAAGGCAGTGATGACAGAGCGTTCAGCCTAGCACGGCACCCTTCTGAGAGCAGGGCACTGTGCGTCGGCCTGGATGCCAGGCCAGGAGCTGGTCCTGCCTGTGGGACATGGAGGGGGGGGCTCCAGCCCAGCTCCCGGGAAGGGGCTGAGCCCTTGCACTGGGACTTCCATCCCTGCGCTGAGGGCACCCTCCCAGGCCCGCAGCTGGGCCGGGGCTGCCATCATCGGAGGCAGCATGAAAGCGCGACTATTCCCCGCCTCGCGGGCCGGTTTTATCTCCTGCCATGCACACAGCACAGAGCTGGTTTCTTCCCGCAGCGGGCTGCGCTTTTTTTCCCTCCCAAGGGCGACGCTGGAAAGCCATGTGGCTTTTATTGCTGGCAGGAATGTCTGAGGCGTTCCTTCGCCACCACATGAAATGGAGCCCTAATCTTCATCTGCGCAAGGCCCGAGCCCCCGTCTCCTCCGAGCCACCGGCCTCTGAGATTAATTAAGGCTTCACAAGGACTGACAGTCATTAGGCCCTTTTGGGGAGGTGGAAAACCCCTAATGGGGCTGGCTGAGCCCCGCAGCCGCTGGGTGGGCGGTGGGGTGAGGAGGGCCTGCCCTGCAGATGAAGGCATCGGGGCAGGGAGGTGGCAGGAGGTGGCGGGAGGGGGTTCCAGACGCTGCCCCTCGCCTAGGCTGCGACCTGGAGTGTGACCATTCCCCTCCGGGGGGGCCTCCGCTCCGCCAGCGGATAAACAGGAGGTTGGGACGTGCTATCTCAGAGCCCTGTGGAGTCTGACATTATACAGTTCTGAATCTTGCCCAGGATTCTAATGCTCCTGCCAGGATTCTAATTCGGTTCCATGACTGCAGCTTCAGGCATCTGATTCTCATCCATGAGAACAGAGCGTGGTGGTCAGGAACGTGGGCTCTGGGGCCGGGCTGCCTGGTTGGAATCCCAACTCCGCACTTTCCCAGCTGTGTGTCCTTGAGCACATGGCTCAGCCTCTCTGTCTTCGAGGTTTTTTTACTTGTGAAATGGGGTGATAACGGTACCTCTCCCGCAAGATTACTCTGAGGCATCTTAGATGTGTGGGGTGAGGCCTGGCATATTGGGAGGGCTTCACTGTCGTTAGAAAAACACAGATAGAGTTCAGGATTCTATTCCTGTGCTTCCAGTCCTATTCCAAAAATTGGTTTCTGGCTGGCTCCTATGCTTGCCACCTGATTAAGGTTTGGAGGCATTTTGGACCTAGAAGTCCTGCTGTCTTTCCTCCACTAGAGAGGCTGTGAGGAGCCCCTCCTCTCCCTGGTGGGCAGGCAAAGGTCGGAAACCCTCTCTGGGCCAGGCCATGCAGCCCTCTGGGCTTGCCCAACCTCGGCCTCCATCTCGCTCCTCCCCATGTCCCCACCTGTAGAGTGGGACTGTAGCCGAGTCTACCTCTGCAGGCGGTTCCCAGGCTGAAGGAGAGCGCCCCGTGGGAGGGCCCAGCTGAGGCCCCTGCAGCACCCTCCCTGCCTCCCTGCCCCCCTCCCCACATGTAGGGTCAGCTCGTTTCCAAACCTGCAGCTGCCCGACAGGTTGCATTGCCCCTAGCCCCCCAGCACAGGTATCGAGCACCTTCAACACCTGTCTACCTGGCTCTTCCCACTACTTTCTTGATCGAGGAGGAGGATGTGCAGTCAGGTGGTGCCGCAGCTCCCGACTGTGAGCCAGATGGGGCGTTTAGCCCGGCTCCTGTTCTCCCGGCCCCGAAACCCTGAGCAGTGTTCCTCTTCATTGAAATGGTCTAACACCTACCACATCCAATTGCTGCGAGGACGGGACCTAACGCCCAAACAGTGCCTGGGCACCGCGACGCCTCAGCAACCCTGGCTGTCGCTGTTCTCCCCATGACACCGGCGAGTTGTAAGAGGCCATCAATGGCAGAGCAGTAGCTGCATCCTAACCACAGGGCTCTCTCCCCAGCTCCCCCTCCCCCCTCAGAGTCTGGCCCTTTCCAAACAAACAAACAAAACACTCTGTCATTTGAGAAGCACACTTGTCTGCCTGAACATTCTGGAGCCTTCCAGAAGCTGCCCGGGAGGGATGGCTCCGAGCTGGATTCTCTGGGGTGAGGGCCCCCAACCCGGAGGCAACAGCCCTTCAAACATAATTCGGGTTTTTATGACCCTTTCTAACTTGATATACATTGTCTGTATCGTATTACATGTAATTCCTATGATATGTAACATACATGTATACTCATGTAGGTGTATATATCTGAAACCAGGAGCCGGCGAGTGCTGCTTTAATTAGCAGCAGTACCTTTCTTCTTCTTTCACATGGAACAACTGATGGGATTTTAGATCCGGTGAAACCCAGTGCCTCTCGCCTCCTAGGGAGGGCCTTGAATCCCTCGCAGCTATTGGAGCAGCCTCCATTCGCAGAGAGGGCAGCGACGCCCCACCTGGAGTTCTAGGGCGCCAGGCAGAAGGGTGACTCGTGTCCCTCGGGAGCTGAGGCGTGGAGGCCAGAGTGGGAGAAATCGCTAGCTTCCAGGAAACAGTCCTCTGCCCTGGTCACCGGACTGTAGCTCCTGTGAGATCTGGATAAAGGGAATGGATGCCTCCTGGGGAGGGGAGGAGGATGAGGCTGAGAAAAATGTCTGCCTGTGGGGGAAGGAGTGGGGACCTAGAGTGAGGGTCTGAGCCCAGGGAAGGTGGATTGCCAACAGCAACAGGCAGCCCTGTGATGGGTGCTGGGAACCCTCTGTCTGGAGCCAGGCCATAGTCTTCACCTCCCCCAGGCAGCCCCTAGGGCCTAGGCGAACCCAGGGGGCAGGATGGCCAGGGACCAGGCTCCAGGACCCGGCAGGTTTTGAACAGGAGGACTGGATATGTCACAATGGGAAGTGTGAGGCCCGGAGCGGGAGTGATTCGGTCCTATTTAACAGACGGCTCGGCTTGCAGGGATGGAGCACCCCTACGCCCCAGGTCTGTGCTAAGCACCTGACCCACGAGGAGGCCAGGATTATTAGCCCACTTTCAGGGAACAGATGAGGCTGGGGGCGGGGGAGGGGGTCAGCAATTTTCTAGATCAGAGTAGGTGGTGGAAGAAGTCAAACTCAGGCAGTGAAACTGCAGACCCAAGCTCCCTCCACAACCATGGGACCTCAGGGCATATATGTTCATTGCCTGGCACATCTGGGGGACCCCTCACCCCCCCCCCCAAGCACCAGCCTCTCCAGGAACTAGGTCTGCCCTTGGAAGCACCAGGACAGCATGCAGAGCCCACCCTGAGAGACCAGGTCTCTGGGGGCAGGAGGAGGGCTTCCTGACACAGGGTCATTCTCACCCATGCAGCCTCTCCCAGGGGTGAAGGGCACTGGGGGAAGGAGTGGCACCCAGAACCAGGGCTCTGCAGGCCCCAGGGTGGGTCCCCGTTTGCCTAGCTCTTGGCCAAGGTAGGACCAGACTTCCTGTCTTCCTCACGCTGCTGCAGACAACTCAGGGCCTTCTGAGGTGAGGGCCACTGGGAGAAAGCAGGGTGTTTGCCCATCAGTCTAGCAGCAGTTCTCAACCTGTGGGTCGTGACCCCTTTGGCGCCATCGAAAGACCCTTTCATAGGGGTCGCCTAAGACCATCCTGCATAGCAGATATTTACATCACGATTCATAACAGTAGCAACATTACAGTTATGAAGTAGCAACGAAAATAATTTTATGGTTGGGTCACAACATGAGGAATTGTATTAAAGGGCCAGAAGGTTGAGAACCACTGGCTAGTGGAAAGGAGAGAAGAGATGGCTGTCCCTACAAGATGGAAAAGGGAGAGGGTATTCACGTGTCCAGTAGGGGAGTGGGAACTGTCCAACTGTCATTCCATGGTAAAGAGAGAGGAAGAGAAGAGGCAGAGAGGGAAGGAGATGGGAGAGGGGAGAAGGGAGAGGGGAGAGAGAGAACCCTAGGTCTGTTATTCCCGGATGCAGAAGAAGTAGGTCGAAATTGGTCTGTTCTGCACTGGTCTCTGGACTGGGGCTCCTGTGAGGGCTGCCTTTATGTTGGGAAGAACGTTCTGCTGATCGGAGGGTGCAGGAACCCTCGGATTCTGAGATGCGAACACAGGAAGCGCAGAGTGCCAAAGTGTTATGTCCATGGGGGCGGGGAGGGCAGCCTTCGGGAAGACTCAAAGCCTTTGTTTTGGTCGACACGTGACCCCACAGACGGTGAGGCGTCGGACGAGACGCCTGTCCAGAAAGGGCAGCTCTTAGGAGAAGACTCCCGCGCCTGGACACCGGGACCGCAGCTGGTGCACATGTGCGCGCAGGCCTGCGGGGCACCTCCGCGGCCGGCAGAGTGCAGGCGCCAACTAGCGGTGGCTCCCGGAACTGCTCCCGCTCCGCCGGCTCCGGCGACCTCGGGCTGGGGACCCGAGCGCCAACCACTGGGGTTCCCCGCTTCCCGGGCGCACCTTCGGCGAGGGCCCTCCCGGAGGCTGGTGCTGACTCGGGTCCTGGGCCCGGTGCCGAGGCCCACAGGAGCCCCATTCTCAGGAAACCCATTTGTAAACCACCCGTCGGAGAAGAGGGAGAAATCGGGCGGAGGGGCGGGTAAGGGCACGGGTGCAAACCGAAACCATAGACAAATTGAATTTACAAACTTCACCCGAGGGGGCCCTGGCCCCGCAGCCTCTCCGGGGCACCACGCGCCGGTCGCTCACTGGCCCGGGCCCTACCTGGCTGGACGCAGTGGGCCTTTCGTTGGGAAGCGCCGGGAGGAGCGGCCGGGCGCACCCAGGCCCCGGTGCCCCGCTGTCTTCTGGTCCCGCTGCTGGAGCCAGCGCTCCCGAGGGCGTGCGGACCTCGGCGAAGGCTCTCTGGAAAGTCCAGGAAAGGGCCTTCTCGTCCCTGCTTTCCGAATGGCCCGAGGACCTGGCCGAAGGCTCCGAGCGGGGCAGGGCCCAGCGCCCCGGGGGGTCGAGGTGGGCCCGGATTGCGTTCGCTCTGCAGTGCGCACCGGCCTTGATTTCGTTTGTCTACGACGGCGAGCGCCAGGCCAGGGTCAGACCCAGGGCGGGATCTCACGGTCACCAGCGGAGTCCACGCCGCTTTGCTCCCGGGGGTTGGAAATTCGTCGTTTTGCTCCTGTCGAGGGCTGGGAGCAACGAATACACATCCAAGTCTCCAAAAGGGCGGGGTCAGCCGGCGCGCGTTCGTTGCCCACACTCCGGGGAGCGCGTCTGGGCCATCGCCCCGAAGGAAGGGTCTTGATCTCGTCCCTGCTCCCGGCTCCTCCGTGGCCGGTCCCTGGGCCCGCCTGCCTGGCTCAGGGGGCAGGAGAGGAAGGGATTGTTGGACGTGAAGCCCCGGGAACAGTTGAGCCGCGCCGGGGAGTGGGAGCGACGAGCCGGGGCGGGAGCGCAGACCGTGCCTCGGCAGAGCTGCCCGGGCTCCTGCGGCGCGTCCGGCCGGCCGGAGCGCACGGTCCGGGAGACGTGGGCTTGGACCCGTGGGAGCCAGTTGGCATCCACTTGGAGGAAGTAAACTCCCTCCTCCGGGGCCCTTAACTTGGCAGCCATTCCCGTTCTCCGCACAGGTTTTCTTTTGGCTACAAACTAGCGTCATTTCCCACGACTCAGGCCCGTGGTCACAAACAGGGGGACTGGTGTTGGGGGGCGGGGGAAAGGGGGTGGGGAGGGAGGTCGAGGGGGGAAAGCACTCGCATTTCCCAGGTTCATTCTGTTTTCAACAAGCCGCCGGCCTCCACAGCGAAGAAGGACGCAGCGAGGCCTGCGCGGTCTCCGCAGTTGTGTGGCAGGAGAGCGTTGGGGAGCAGGGTCGGTCGCCCCAAGCCGGATGCAGGCCGGTGGGGGCACCCTTCTCTCTGTGCCCGGGTTGGCCCCGGGGCCTCCACGGCCGGGATCACGGCCGCACGGGGCCGGGAGCTGCAGTGGCCGCTGGTGCGCGCTCACCCTCTTGTGCAGTGGGAGCTCTTGGGCCCCAATGATTTGCGGGCGGGGCGGCCAGAAGCCTTTGGGGGGCACCTCCCCGCGCGAGGTCTCCCGCCTCGGGGTCCCCCACTGGGGTGCAGGCTGCACGGGCCGAAAGCTGCCGGAGTTGGGGAGGCCCGACCGCAGGCAGGCAGGCAGGCAGGCAGCGGGGAAGGGGGAGAGGGAGGGAGGCGCGGCCCCGGAGACAGGGCACAGGCGCCTGCGGTAGGACTCGGGTGTTTTGCACCCATTTTCGGCCTCGGCCCAGCTCCCCGGAACCCTCGAGGAGCCCCGGGCTATCGCGTGGGGGCAGCCGCCCCGCGCGTCCTCCTCGGGGCGGGGCCTTCCGCCCCTCCGGGTGGGGCGGCCCTCGGCGGTCCCGTCCTCCCCCCGCGAGCGCCGAGGTGCCCGCGATGGGGGCTGCGATTGGCTGCGCCACGCGTCGCTCCGGCCGGCCCCGCCCCGCGGGCCCCGGGTACTAACCCCGCGCGCGGGCGGCCGCGGCGCCGCCACTCGGTTCTCGAGGATTTGCTGTGGGGCCGCGGCCGCGCGCGGGCTGCGGGGGCGGAGGGCGGCGGCGGCACAGTCCGCGCGGGCCCCGCCGCGGCCGAAGCTGCGGGGACCGGCTCGCGGGGCGGCCGCACCGGGGCCGCGCGCCCAGGATGCGGGACTAGCGGGCTGGCTGCGCGGCCGTCGGGGCTGCGAGGCTTCGCTGCGGGAGAGCCCGGCGGGGCGTCCCCGGGCGCCGCCCCCTGGGCCCCGAGGCCCGGGTCGGGCGCTTCTGCTTTCCCGCTTCGAGCGGCAGCGGCGGCGGAGGAGGCGCCCGCGCCGGCGGCCCCGGGGGAGCCGCGCCGCCGCCGCCGCCGCCCGGCCGGCGCGCTGACGGCCGCTGTTATGCGTATTCCCGTAGACCCGAGCACCAGCCGCCGCTTCACACCTCCCTCCACGGCCTTCCCCTGCGGCGGCGGCGGCGGCGGCGGCGGCGGCGGCAAGATGGGCGAGAACAGCGGCGCGCTGAGCGTGCAGGCGGCCGTGGGGCCCGGCGGGCGCGCCCGGCCCGAGGTGCGCTCGATGGTGGACGTGCTGGCGGACCACGCGGGCGAGCTCGTGCGCACCGACAGCCCCAACTTCCTCTGCTCGGTGCTGCCGTCGCACTGGCGCTGCAACAAGACGCTGCCGGTCGCCTTTAAGGTGAGCGCGGGGCCCGGGGAGGGAGGGCGCGGTTCCTGGGGCGCCGGGCGTCTGGGCTGCGGGAGCCAGGGCCGGGGAACGGAGGGGAGGGGACGAGCCCGCGACCCCGAAGCGTGAGCCGGGCACCTGGGCCACCAGTCCTGTGGGTCTCAGGGCGCGCTCCACCCGGAGACTCGGGCGTTTCCTTTTGGGGTGCACCCCGCACTGGTGGCTTTTAAGGGAGGCATGGCCGCCCCCCCCCCGCCTTCGGGGAGCCCTGCGGGGAGACGTTGATATGGAAGCGGGCCGATGGGGCTCCCCTCCTACCCGGATCCTTCGGACACAGCCCCGCGGGGAGGGGAGAAGAGGAGCCCGGGGAGCCGGGCGAGGACCCGGAGGTGGGGTGCGGAGGGTGGATGGGCCTGCCCTGCCTGCCGGCACCCCTCCTCCTGCACAGCTTCAGCAGCACTTCCTGCTCACACCCTCAGCCTCCCGCTGCAGAAATCTTACACCGCGCGCGCGGCTCTGGGCCGGGATCAGACCTGTCCCTAAGCGGCTGCTGCGGGGGTCCCAAGTGCTGGCAGAGATTGGGGGGTGCTCCCACCCCGGGCAGCCCCCAGTCATGCAGAGGAGCTCCTCTTTGCCGGGGAGTAGGCGACTGTTTCATTTTCATTTTTTTAAAAGGGGGCAGCGAGATGAAACGAAAACGACTTGGTTTTCCCCTAAACCTCTCGCAGCTGCCGTGAGAACGGGCAGGGCAGGGAGGGCCGGCGGCTGGGGGTGGCGGAGCCCGAGGTGCAGGCAGCGGCTTCTGGCAGCGGGGGCCAGGCCGTCCTTGCTCCCATTAAGACGACTCCAAATTGGGGGAAAAAAAAAAAAAAGGATGAGTGACTCTTTGAGGTCTCCTGGGTGACATCTTAAAACACCAGTGGGGAGACTCCTGGGGACGGGCAGGCGGAGGCCCCTGTGACTTGAATCCTCAGATCGGAGGTTTTACTGTCACTTGGAGCTTAAAAGGAATCTTTGAAATTAAAAGAAGACGGGATGTTGACAGGAAATCTGGCCTTTTTTAATCAGACCCCAAACATTTTCTCCTTGAAATTTTTACCATCTGGATGCCTGGTCCCTGCACGCGGTGGCCACGTTCGCATAAATGGCTGTGACTGTGTTTGCAGCCTGGTTCCTTTTCAAAAGGATGTGCCTCTGGGAGCTCGGAGGGGTGAGGCTGCGGGAGACGGTATTAAGGGCCACCTCCATCCCCATCCCGCAATTCCCAGCAGGTGCATCCTCCTGCTATCAAAAGCCCCTCTGGCGCTTTAAAGGGGTTTTCTGGACAAACCCTCTCAAAACGAACGCTTGTTTTGCATTTTGTTTTCCCTGCATAACCAATTCAGGCTGTGCAGAGGCTGACAGACGGGGCTGAGGCCACGTTGTGGGGCCAAACATCATACCCCAAACGGCTCTTGCATTATTTGAGTCCCCTAATTATTGTCGTTGATAGTGCTGTTGTTTTTTAACGTAGAGACTTGGTTGCTAGAGGCAGTGTTGATTCCTCTTTTGCTCACAAGCAAAGGGAAGGAGGAAGCTGCTGAGCTGGTGCCCTGCTCTCCCTTAGGTTTAATTGAAGGGAAGGGATGATTTCCCGGGGCATGGCTTCACCAGTTTATCTAGGATTTTGGTACGGGAAGGTAGGGATACTTTTTGTTTTGGGGGGAGGGGAGGGGGAGGGAGAGGCCTCCATTGTCCGCATTGGAGAAATCCGCAGTGCGCCTGAGACCTGGGGGAGCTGCCTGCCCCGCCCCTCCCCCATTCCCCTTGCCTCCCGATACCTTTCTAAGCCGTCCCCCTGCCCCATGCCCTCAGGTGGTGGCACTGGGGGATGTGCCAGATGGCACGGTGGTGACGGTGATGGCGGGCAACGATGAGAACTACTCTGCCGAGCTGCGCAATGCCTCCGCCGTCATGAAGAACCAGGTGGCCCGGTTCAACGACCTTCGCTTCGTGGGCCGCAGTGGGCGAGGTGAGTGGGAGGGAGATGGCGCCAGCCCAGCAAAGGTTGGGGGAAGGAAGCTGAGAAGGAGGGGTCCCCGTGGGAGTCCCAGAAACAAGTCCATGCCCAGTTCGGTCTAAAACAGCAGTTTGCAACCCCTCAGGGCAGCGGTTCTCAACCTGTGGGTCTCGATCCCTTTGGAGGTCGAACGACCCTTTCCCAGGGGTTGCCTGAGACCATCCTGCATATCGGATATTTACATTACGAGTCATAACAATAGCAACATTACAGTGATGAAGCAGCAACGAAAATGATTTTATGGTTGGGTCACTGTCTGAAAGAAACTGTATTAAAGGGCCAGAAGGTTGAGAACCACTGCCTTAGGATGTGACAGACCCCCCTGAAGATGTGAGGGGGAAAGCTGCCATTTCCCACCCCCCAGTCTCTGGGGGTTCCTAACTCCTGGAGCCCTCCATGCCTCCCCTTTTCCTGATGAAGTGCGCTGATCTCACAAAAGGTGCTGGGGGGGAGAGGAACAGGCTGGAAAAAGGGCCTTTTAGGTCTGTCTTTCCGCAGGCGGTTCAGAGGACAATCCTTGGTCTCCGGGGACCCAGCACCCCAGCCACTCTCCCCACTGGGGCAGACTCTCCCCCACACTTTGGGCTGCCTCTCCGCAGCTGTGGTCTCCCAAAGCCACCATTTCCCCAGCCCTTTGAGCCTTAACGTGGTTTAGAAAAGAAACGAATGCAGCACAGGATGCTGAATGCTGGAAAGCGCAGCTCAAAGGCTGCCAACTCCCACCCCGGAGTCAAGGCCGATGTGCCACCCTACCTTGCCCGACCTACCCCCGGGGCAGGAAGGCAGGGTCAGGCACTGGGGCTGTTGAGTAGGAGGACCTGACACCCATCACCCCTTCTGGATGCAGAAGTCCTAGAAACCCTGCGGTGGAAGGGAGGAGGGGTACGGGGAGGGGGGGCGGGAGGGGGCGGGGGTGGGGGAGGAATGGAGACTTGAGGGCTTGGTAACCCTTTAAGACCAGTCTGCTGAAAATTGGGGAGTGCCCGTCCCTGAGCACCTGGCCTGCCCATCCGGCTTTGCTAAGAAAGTAAGCTGGGTGCCCTCTGGTCCCGTCTCCACAGAGGCCGAGGCAGAGTTGTGCTTTTCATCACCAATAAGCAGGACCGTTTCAAGGTTTTAGCTCCCTCCGAGCCGCCAGCCCTGCTCAGAAGTGGGCATCTGGGCACCATTTTTCCCTCTTCAGCCGTTCAGTGTATACATACAAATGTCAAACATATTTTGACTTTTCAGCATTAATTAAAACCAGGGCATTATTTGCATGTAATAACTGTTTACTTGTTACTTTTTATGAAACTGAAATAGTTTACATTCTTTCAAACATTTCCTGTTCCTGTTGGCTCCCTTCCCCACGCACAGATTTCTTTCAAACGTTGCCCTTAACTGGTTGCAGGTTGATGGATGGAAAATGTTTGCTTTTATGAATTAAGCTTTCATTGCTGCTCCTAATTAGTCTCCAAGCCCCTTTTGTCATCCCCAATATCTCAAGCCTTTTGCAACTTAATCCCAGCCCCCCTGCCCTGAGTGGAGAGTCGCGAGCTGCCACTGCCTGGGGGTGGCTTGCTCGGATGCGGCTCACAGCTCCGCTGTGGCTGTGGGGCGGTGGCCCAGTCTGTCAGCCCAGGTGGTGGTGGCAGAGAGGGAGGCCCACTAGAGCTGCACCCCCGCGGGGACAGGCAGAAGGGAAGCTGAGTCCCTGCGGCCCAGCACGGCATCAGGAACGCGGCATCGTACCCCCTCTTCTAGGAGGTGCAATATAGAAAGAGAAGAGATGATTCTCTGAGTTACCTGAGACCTGGCCTGGCCATTCTGCTGCTGAAAATGATTTCCTTGCCCTAGCTGGTTTGGCTTAGTGGATAGAACATCCACCTGTGGACTGAAGGGTCCCAGGTTCGATTCTGGCCAGGGGCACATGCCCAGGTTGCAGGCTCGATCCCCAGTGTGGGGCGTGCAGGAGGCAGCCGATCAATGGTTCTCTCTCATCGTTGATATTTCTATCTATCTCCCTCTCCCTTCCTCTCTGAAATCAATAAAATTTTTTTTTTAAATAAAATGATTTCCTTGTGGCATTTACGCCCACAGACCTGTGCCCACCCACAGGGCCTTCTGGGCAGCCCACTCTTAGAGCAGGCACAGCGGAGGCTGGATTGTGGCTCTGAAAAATAGATGCAGGAGGCTGCGCTCCTCTCCCCAATCTCAGCGGGCCTGGGAAGCAGGAAGAGGCCTCAGTTGGGGTTCTGATGCCAGTGGAAGTCGACAGGAGTGCCAGGCCTGGGAGGCTCATGGTTTTCAAAGCCTGGGCCCTGAAACATCTGACCTGGGGTTCAGTCCCAGCTCCACCAGCGATTGGCTGGATGACATTGCACAAATGGCTTAGTCGCTCCGTGCCTCAGTTTGCTCATCTGTAAAACGGGGATCATACTGGTGTTCGGTCAGGGCTAAGGAACCTGCTGCAAGTGTCTCCCGTGACAACTATTGAAAGCTGGGTACATGATAGAGATTTTGTTACTTCAAATGCCTGGGTCTAGAAGAGATCTTTGAAGTCCCTTTGAGTGGTGACAGTCACTGATTCTCTGATTCTGGTGCGGTTTGGGCGGGGGTGGGGGAAACCCAGAAGGTGTGAATTGTTGAGTGGGAGAAGAGGAGGCGGTGGCTGTGAGGAAGGAGGGCGAAGGGCTCCTGAGGTGAGCAGCCTCCATGGGCTCTGCCCATCCTGCCCAGTGGGAAATTCCCTCGGAGAGAACAAGTCAGTGATTGACAAGAACAGGTTGTTTGGGCCATTTCAGGAGTGGGGACAGGTTTGGGGACCCAGAGCCTTTCCCTGGCTCTCCGACCTCTGCCTGGGCCAAGGAGCCAGATGGGAACTTCTTGATTCCTTGCCTTTCATTCCTTGATTCTGTCTTAATTCCAGGAAGATAAGATAACTTTCCAGGAAAGACATGCACACACAAGCGGCACAGAGCGCTCGTGATAAGACGGAAGGTGTGAAGCAGGAAAAGGAAGGGAAGGAAACCAAGTCCTTGGTGTCTCTTGCAGTGATTAAGGCCCAGGTCCATACCCCCCAGACACAGCATCCCCTACAATCATTTATAACGCTCTTTATCATCACACAGTGAAATGTAGATAACGTAGCCACCTACTTATGCAGTTTCAAAGCCTGTGTAATTCCATAGCCCCAATAAAAAACGGGGAAAGGGATTTATAATAAAATATCTATTTGAATATGTAAATGTTGGGCAAGACCACAGCGTCTGATGGTGGGCGCTGCCGCCTCTGGTAGGTGGCCTGTGACAGGCGGCGAGGCGTACATGACTCACACT
>PVJC01026287.1:0-24032 GCA_004026665.1 Murina feae
ATGCTTCAATTTTATGAGGAACAATGTATAATTTACTCTCTGAAAAGCAAAGAGATTTTTCTTTTCTCCCTGAATTTTGCTTTCCTAAGCCAGGAGATAACCTCAATCCGTTGAAGAGAAGTGCTTGTCTTACACTATTCATTTACTTAATAGATACTAAGGGCCTGCTGTGTCCACATCAAGTTTATATTCTAATGTGGAAGTAGACAAATTTGAATAGCATAAACCAATACAGTGCAATTCTGTGTGATTCTTGTCAACTTTGTATATTGTACAGTATATGTGTTCTCACATTTTTAGTGTCATACACTAAGTAGCCCCTCACTGCTGCCACAGGTCTCTGTGGCTTTCTGTGTTGGTTGTTATGTCAGTTGTTCACTGCACACCTCCTCTTATGTTCTACCTTTATTAACCTCAATGATGGTGGAGAGGCAATAGAATAGCATTTTCATTGCCAAACCCCAGCCTAAGGATGATTAGGAATACTAATTCTCAAGAATTAGGCGAAGAAGCAAGGCATACCCACTGAGCCCCTAGGACAGATTGTAGAGATTTAAGAACTGAAAGAGACTCTAATTTCCAGAATTTACAAATTCTAAAACTAAATCTCATAGAAATGACTTGCGTAAAATCACAAAATATAATTAGGGACAGCTCCAGGAGTTCCCAGCTTGTTTATTTGTTCTACATATCTAAAAGTTTTCTTTGGAAAAGAATTCACTCTTCCATTTGTTTCTGTGAGAGCGTCCTTCAGTTAGGGCTTGGCAAGGAGATGAGGAAGTTTGAGAAGAGCAAGAAGACCTAGGACTTACAGTTAACATGGCTGTGACTCTGCTAAGCATTATTCACTCTGGTTGTCAGCAAGAACTGCATCAAATAGATTTGATCTCTCCTGTTTGGAATGGAGTTGTGTTGCTGATTCTTTGTTTTGGTTTATTCATTAACTCATTAGCTGTTTCATATAGATTGTTCTATTGGTGGGGAATTTCAGTATCTATTTTGATTTGATTGAAAAAAAAATATGTGTATATAATTTGTTGTTGTTCCAAATAGACTTTTTAAAAATGTCAAGCTGCTTCCCCCCCCCCCAATTATGGTTGACATTCAATATTATATTAGCTTCAGGTGTACAGCATAGTGGCTAGACATTTATATAACTTATGAAGTGATTCCCTCCAGTAAGTCTAGTACCCCCTTGACACCATACATAGTTATTATAATACTAGGGGCCTGGTGCACAAAAATTTGTGCACTCGGGGGGGCGTTCCTTAGCCTGGCCTGTGCCCTCTTGCAATCTGGGACCCCTCAGGGGATGTCCACTTGCTGGCGTGCCTGGCCAGCCTGGGTGAGGGGCTGAGGGCCGTTTTCAGGCTGCCCACAACCTGTTCACGGTTCAGGTCCCTACTGGGGTGCCTGTCCAGCCTGGGTGAGGGAATGAGGGCTGTTTTCAGGCTGCCCACAGCTCCTATTGACCCCAACATCCCAGTGAGGCTGGCTGGAATCAGGTTTCTGGGGTTTATTTATCTTCTATAATTGAAACTTGGTTACTTTGATCGGAGACCTAGGCAGGGAATGAAGCCTCCTGTTTGCTTCAGCTCTGTGGCTTCTATAATTGAAACTATGTTGCCTTGAGCAGAGAGAGGCCCAGCTGGCCTAGGCAGACAGTTTACTCCTGGTGCAAAGGAAGCCTTCTGCCTGCTCCAGCTAGCTGGCTGTCAGCCTCCATCTTGGCTGGGTTAATTTGCATATAGCTGCTCTGATTGGCTGGGGCGTAGCTTGGCTGGTGGGCATGGCTTAGGTGTCTCGGAATGATGGTTAATTTAAATATTACTCTTTTATTAGAGTAGATTATTGACTATATTTTCTATGCTTTACTTTACACCCCATGCCTGTTTTGTAATTGCCAATTTGTACTTTTTAATCCTTTCACCTTTCACCCATCCCTTAATCCCACCTTCCCTTCTGGCAACCATCAGTTTGTTTTCTGTATCTATGAGTTTGTTTCTGTTTTGTTTGTTGGTTGGTTAAATATATTTTGATTCAAGTGGACTGACAAGAAGTCTAAGTACCCATAAGATTTGACTAAATTATTAATAAATCTGTCAATCTGAATCATTTGGGAAGAGTAATATTCTAGCTTAATGTATTATCTTTCACATAATGTTGGTCTCATGCAGGTAAGGAGCTGTGCTAAACTTAGTTTCTCTGCTGAACTTTGGGTCAGATTTTTAACTATAGTACAGGTGTAGAAGAAAATAGAAAAGTAAGAAACAGTAACATGACAATTATATTGAGAAGGGTTTCTTGGCTTCAAGAGTGTCCAAATACAAAAGCAGTTTTGCTGAAATCAGTGGGATGCAGCACAAGAGAGGTAGCTTTGCATGTCAGAATGTCTACTGATGCAAAACTCAGAGCTGGACCAAGAACATGAGCCATAAAGTTTCTCATGCATGACGGAAACCTGTTATATTGGATCTAACCTTATCTGTTTGGGAATTCCTCTTCACTCATGCCGAGGGATAGGAACATGTCAGACATGTTACTGCTATATTCTTGCTTAGAAGAGCTGCATTTTATGAAAATGTACGTGAATATCATATTGATGCTCATGAATAAAAGCAGAGACATAACCTAATCTCCTGTCTGCAAGTTCAAAAACACCCTTATTCAGCAGTGAGTAGCTGTGGAACTAGCTCACAAGAGGTAATTGTTAAATGTCAAGGAATTTTGAGAGCTAGTTATTAAACACAACCACTATTTCAAAATTTAATTATATAAACTTGCAGTTACATAAATTATATTGAAAACAAAGGTAATAAGTATTCAAAAGTCATCATTTCCTACTCATTTTACTATTATCCATCTAAGGTTATTGGCATATATTGTATCTGTATGGTGGAAATACTACAGAATGATGTGCTATTGCACATCTCTTCCCAATTCCACATTCATTGATATCATGTTGGTAGGTTGAAGTGGGCCATGGTGGGAGCATTTACATCATGAAAAATTCCCACATCACAAATCAGTGCTTGACTTACTGTTTTGTTGATGAACTAGCCTTAAAGTGATGGAGAAAATGTCAATAGTGCCAATTAAAAGTGTGTCATGTTTGCAGTGATTACATTGTGAATAGTACAAAAGATTGAAGATAAATTCCACCATTACTTAAAAACTATTATCTTATTTAACAAAGAAACTGCTCACGTTATTATTGACAAATGCTGAAGTTACGATGTGTCCTTGTTACTTTCATCTTACCTGTTAACCACCAGGTTGATAAATGAAACTATCAACCACCATGCATGTTGGACCTATCTATACTCATTTGTCAGTTGCCACCACAAAGTTGCTATGGATACAGAAGTTTGACATAAATCAAGGAATGCATTCTGTAAGAATCAGTTATCATGCAATCAGTAAAGTGTATTTTATTATGGAAAACGTATGCAAATGACTCATTTATATTTCTTTAATTCCCAGTTACAATTTATGTAATTTAGTCCTTGTGTTTAATACTTGTAAAGCATTCTTATAAATTATTTAAATGATTGGTTTTTCTGTTGAGAGTATTTGAATTTTCTCATAAGCCTCTTCATATTTTTCTTTTCCCACCCATAGCCCTACTTTTTTCCAGGCAGAGTTGTGGATCAAAGAATTGTAAGTTATTATTTTTGGTATCATTTTTTTCTTCTCCATCACTTCCTAATTTTAGTTAGAAGAAATCAATTAGCCAATCATCCTACCTATGTTTAATCAGTTAAAAACTCCCTATTTATAGCTATTTATTAAACAACTTTTAAGTTTTTGGGGTTTTTAATTCTATTGGTATTAGGACGTTTCTATGTTCATGTTTATTAAATTTATAATAACTGAAGTTAACTTGAATTGGAAAAATATTTCAAAATTAGCAGTTATATAGAAAGGATAATAAATGCCCTTATTTTCATGTGGATAAAACTAATGTATTGACTGATTTCTATGTCTGGAGTTTGCAAAATCACTAAAAGCTTTTAGTCTCCAGTTTTAAGAACTCACTTTGAGTTATCCAAACCCTCTAGTGTTGATTTTCTTTTTTAAAGAAAAAAAAAGAACCCATTTTTTTTTCTTTTGGTTCATAAATACAAATTTGAATTAAAACCTCAATAACATTTTGTATTATTTTCTCCTTTGGAGTTTAGTCTCATTTTTTGGTTTCCAAAATAAAGCTTATTTTTCTCCATAATCTTAGAAGCATGTGTGTTTATTTTTTTTTAAATATATTTTTTATTGGTTTCAGAGAGGAAGGGAGAGGGAGAGAGAGTTAGAAACATCAATGATGAGAGAGAATTGATCGGATGTCTCCTGCACACCCTCTACTGGGGATCACGTCTGCAACCCAGGCATGTGCCCTGACCAGGAATCGAATTGTGACCTCCTGGTTCATAGGTCAATGCTCAACCACTGAGCAACACCGGCTAGCTTAGAAGCATGTTTTTAGAAAAAGACATTTACAAATATCCGCAAAAGCCACCTGTTCATATTTGGCAATAAACTAATAATTTTTACTATTTCAATAAAAACAGTAGGAAAATTTGAATAACACCATGTGGTTTCACTTGTAGTGATGTTAGTGTCAGGATTTTAGACTGTGTGTATGAGGCTTTTATATTTTAATAGAGGCTCGGTGCACAAAATTCATGCATTGTGGGGATGAGGGGGAGGGTGTGTGTCCCTCAGCCCAGCTTGCACTCTGTTCAATTTGGAATCCCTCCTGGGATGTCCAACTGCCCGTTTAGGTTCGATCCCACCTAAACGGGCAGGCGGACATTCCTCTCACAATCCAGGACTGCTGGCTCCTAACTGCTCTCCTGCCTGCCTACCTGATTGCCCCTAACCATTCCCCTGCCAGCCTGATCAATGCCTAACTGCTTCCCTGTCAACTTGATTGCCCCTAACTGCCCTGACCTGGTTCCCCCCAACTGCCCTCCCTGTAGACCTGATCACCTCCAACTGCCCTCCCTTTCAGGCCTGGTCCCTCCTAACTGCCTCCCCTGCTGGCCATCCTGTGGTGGCCATCTTGTGTCCACATGGGGCATTGGAGTGATGGTCAATTTGCATATTACTCTTTTATTAGATAGGATGCTCATTGTACATCAACAATGGGCTGATATTAAGAGAGTGGTCTGCATTTGTGTCACATTCCTTTTCACTTCTAGAACTAGTGTTTATGATTCTCGAGCACGGGAAAGATGGCGCCAGATTGAAGAGCAAAAAGCACTGGCATTACAGCTTCAAAACCAGGTAAAAAGAATTGGTATAAATTTATAAATAAATAGCATATCCAAATTGAAACTAATTTGAAAGGTTATCTGTGTTTAGGGATCAGAGCTGTTGTAATAACAAAATAGTATGGTACATAGCATTGTGTGATAAATGTTACATGTTCTTGGTCTATCCAGCTAGTACTACTCAGTTTACATTGAGAGAGAGCATATTTCTGTATTTCACTTATTCTGAAGTTCTGTCTTTCAGAGATTGCAGGAACAGGAACATTCAGTACATGATTCAGTAGAACTGCGTCTTCGTGTACCTCTTGAAAAGGAGATCCCTGTCACAATTGCCCAAGAAACAGAAAAAAAAGGTCGTAAATTAACTGATAGTGAAGATGAATTTCCTGAAATCACAGAGGTAAATTATATAATTCCTGTACTAGCAAGTGTTGAATTTAGAAAGAGTTCTCTGGACAGGTTTAAAACATAAATGTAATAGAACATGTGGTATTTAAATTGTATTGCATATGCCAGAGGGGAGGAGAGTTGGGAGACTGGGTGAAAAGGTGAAGGTATTAAGAAGTATAAGTTGGTAGGTACAAAATAGTCAAGGAGAAGTAAAGCACTACAGAGGAACATCAATGATCTACATCTATAAAAGAGTAACATGTAAATTGGCGTCACTCCACCAGCCAATCAGAGTGATATGCAAATTAACCCAACAAAGATGGTGGTCAATTTGCATACACAGGTACAGAGTGAAGACTGAAGACAGCATAGAAGGAAGCCAAGTGCTGCAGAAGGAAGCAAAGTGGCGGAGACAGGAGGGAGCCGAGGCAGCAGCAGAGTCCTGAAACGAGGGAGCTGAGGCAGTGGCAGAGACCAGAGACGGGAGGGAGCCGAGGCAGCGGCAGAAATGGGAGGAAGCTGAGGTGGCAGAGAAGGGAGGGACAAGGCAGCGGCTCGCTCTGGCTCAGGAAACCCTATTCTTGCAGGAATCTTCCTGCAATGGGCCTCTAGTAGTGTAATAACTATGTATGGTGCCAGGTGGGTACTAGACTTATGGTGGGGGGATTACTTCATAAATTATATAAATGTCTAATCACTGTGCTATACACCTGAAATTAATACAAAATAATATTGAACGTAAGCTGTAATTGAAAAATAAAATTTTTAAAAATGAAAAAATTGTATTGCATACTCCTGCTTTCATTTGTATTACAGCCCAGTGTTGGCTTTATTTTTAAATGATTATTGCACATTGAGGAAAGAATTATGGGTGGCTTTTAGCAACTTCAGTGAAAAAGCATTTAATAAATTTGTGTTTCATTTCATGTACAGTAAGCTGAGGCTTACTATTTTATAAGTAATAAAAACTCAGTATAAAATTTGGAAAATACATAAAGCCTATGTACATTTTAAAGTAATCTGTTCCTTAATCTAGCCTTCTGTTTGAGAAACTCACATAGCTGGTGAGTATAATACATGTTTTATAGTTGTATTGGATTCCATGTTTTACATTAAAAAAGAACAAACAAAAAATCCAGGAAAATGTTTCTATAAGAAACTACCTTTAAAGAAATGAAATAAAATAAAAGACTTAGCTCTTCCTACCTTTGGGGAAACATTCTATTTCTCAGAAAATTGTTTGGATAAAAAATACAATTAGATCTTCTCATAGACTTAGAATACCATATTTCATAGCAGGAATAAAATGAAACAAGACTCTGAACTGTTGTGCTGAAAAAGAAAGGGGAGGACAAGGTGGGATAGAAGGAAATAATCAGGGAGATTACTACTGGAAGGAATAGAAACCAAAATGTTAGAAGTAAACAGTTGATTAATGATAAATTGTCTGGGGATAGTGTGGACTTGGTGAGAAATCTGGTGCATCTGAAGCCATGTATGTTTAATCTCTGACACCTCTTGCTTCTCTAGGAAATGGAGAAAGAGATAAAGAATGTATTTCGTAATGGGAACCAGGATGAAGTTCTGAGTGAAGCATTCCGTTTGACCATTACACGAAAAGATATTCAAACTCTAAACCATCTGAATTGGCTCAATGATGAGGTAACCTTGCACCTGATTTTATGTTCAAACTAGAGGCCAGTGTACGAGATTTGCAGTCCCTCTCACAATCCGGGACCCCTTGGGGTATGTCCAAGCTGGCCAGCTTAGGCCCGATCTCCTGTAAGCTGGCAGTCAGACATTCCTCTCACAGTCCATGGCTCTTGCAGTCCAGGACCCCTTGCTCCTTACCGCCTGCCTGCAGCAAAGAAGGCAGGAGAGGCTCCTGCCACCGCCACTGCACTTGCCAACCGTGAGCCTGGCTTCTGGCTCAGCAGCACTCCCTCTGTAGGAGCGCACTGACCACCAGGGGACAGCTCCTGTGTTGAGTGTCTGCCCCCTCGTGGTCAGTGCACATCATAGCAACCAGTCATTCCCCCATTTGGTTGATTTGCATATTACACTTTTATTAATAGGACTAGTGGCCCAGTGCACGAAATTCGTGCACATTAAAAGGGGATTAATTAGAAGAAATATTTTAATATTGCTATTTGCCTTTTCTCTATAATATAAGTGTCAGAGATTTAAAAAAATTAGTAAAACGTGTATGAAAATCTTCCCCCTGTCAGAGTCTGGGGTGCACCATGGAACCCAGAATCAAGTCTTCAACCACCCACGTACACCTCAAAATTGCTCGAGAGCAAACCTGGATGGTACCCCTTCATTGGGCTAGAACCAGACCCAGATGGTCCCACCCTGTCAAGCCCTGCCAGGTGGGGGGGGTGCAGCCTCAGGTCCCCTGGGTGCCAGGGCAGGGGCGCATGGCCTGAGGTCCCCCATCAAGTCCTGCTGGGCGGAGGGAGTGGCCTGTGATCCCCCAGCCTGGCACCGGGGCAGGGAGCACAGCCTGAGGTCCCCTGGCCTGGTGCTGGGGTGGGGGGCACAGCCTGAGGTACCCTGGCCTGGGGCCAGGGTGGGGGGCATGGCCTGAGGTACCCCGGCCTGGTACCAGGGAAAAGGGTGCAGCCTGAGTTCCTCTGGCCTGGTGCCAGGGCAGAGGGAGCAGCCTGAGGTCCCCTGTCAAGCCCCATGCAGAAGGTGGGTGGGCGCACAGCCTCAGGTCCCTGCTGATTGCTCCTTAAGGCTTGTTATGGGAACTTGGCCTCAGCTGTGGGTGCAAATTGACCGGAGTGATGGTCAATTTGCATATTCCCTCTTTATTATATAGGACTAGGGGCCCGGTGCACAAAAATGTGTGCACTCGGGGGATGGGGGGTCCTTCAGCTCGACCTGTGCCCTCTTGCAGTCTGGGACACCTTGGCGGGGGATGTCCACCTGCTGTTGTGCCTGGCCAGCCTGGATGAGGAGGGGCTGAGGGCCATTTTCAGGCTGCCCACAGCCCCTTCAGGGTTTGTGCACTGGGGGGTGGGAGGGCTGGTGAGTGCAGGCCTGGACATTTCCCACCGGAGGGCCCACGATCGCATACGCCTGGTGGGCCCCCACCACTGAGGGGACACACCTGGCGCAGAGCTGGGTGGCGAACACACCTGGGGTGGAGCCGGCAGCGGACTGGCTTCGGATGCTCCGCACTGTGCAGCAGATGCTCCCACATGCCCTTTGGAGGCCCCCAGGGGGTGGACGAAGGCAGCGCACCCTGGACGGGTGCTCCCGCATGCCCCCGAGGAGGCCCCTGTGGCAGAGCCACGCAGCAGACCCAGAACAGGTGCTCCTGCACGTCCCGCAGAGGCCCCTGGGGAGTGGAGCCAGGCAGTGGACCCAGGACGGGTGCTCCTGCACGTCCCACAGAGGCCCCTGGGGGGTGGAGCCAGGCAGTGGACCCGGGACGGGTGCTCCTAGATGCCCCGAGGAGGCCCCAGGCCGGACCCTCCCCTACTGAGCTGACACACCTGGCACAGCTGTGCTGGCCGCAGAGGCTCCCAGTGCAGAGCCGCCCTGCCCAGCCTCCAACTTGGCTGGGTTAATTTGCATACAGCTGCTCTGATTGGCTAGTGGGCGTGGCTTAGACATCCCGAAGAAACGGTCAATTTCAATATTATGCTTTCATTAGTTTAGATAGTAAGTGAACAGTAAGTGGAAATTAAATCAAGGCATTATCACACTGTGTGAGTCTCAAAGTTTGGTCCTTGGATGATCTGGATCAGAATCAACTGTCACAGGTGTCTCAATTCTCCTGAATAAGTATGAAGCAGTGTGGTAGAGATATGCATTTTTTTAAAAAATCTCAGATGATTTTTATGTACTTTAAAGTCTGAGAAGTGCTCATTTACCTTTTTAAAAAAATATATTTTATTGATTTTTTTACAGAGAGGAAGGGAGTGGGATAGAGAGAAACATCGATCAGCTGCCTCCTGCATACTCCCCACTGGGGTTGTGCCCACAACCAAGGTACATGACCTTGACCGGAATTGAACCTGGGACCCTTGAGTCCACAGGCTGACGCTCTATCCACTGAGCCAAACCGGTTAGGGCCTGATTTACCTTTTTATATATTGACAGTTTGTAACTGAGGGAGAGGACATCCACTCATTTGTATTGTTTCTGTCTTTAAGGCAGCTCACATCTTCAGAGAAAATACTTAATAGCTGACCATGTTGCAGCATGTTGTGGTTCAGCTATAAAGGAATAGTTTCCATATAGTTTCCATTGCTACTTCCCCTTCTATCTCTACTTGTTCTTTGTCACTTAGGTTATTATATATAAGCTTTCCAAAATGGCCTATTTTTAAAACTGACATTTAAAAAAAAGTTTTATTATTAAATATTTGATATATTGAGTTAAAAAAGTTATGGCTCTCAGCTTTTGAGAGTTCAAATTAATTTTAAGTAAATATATTACATTATAGTCTTTAAACTGATCTGTCCTATTCCTATAACTGGAGGAGCTTGTTTTATTTCAGAAGGATATTTCATAGCAAAAGAAGAAAATAGTTTGCCTTTTTCCTAAAAACCTGCCCCCTTTCTTAGGCTCACTAGCAGCATCCCTGCCTGATATTTTGGGGTTATTTAAGCTTCACAGCTATGGAGGATTTTTAGATCCTTGGAATAGAAAGCACTGGATAGTCTACATACCTGTATCCTTGTCTTGTATACTAAGGACTTTCCAAATAATAACATTGGTTAACATCTGTTGAGCATTTGCCTCATGTAGGCACTGTTCTAAGTGTTTTATGTTTTCTGCTCATGTAATGGCTACCACAACCCTTGGAGTTTATTATTTTATCTCTGTTTGATAGATGAAGGAACAAAGTATAGAAAGATTAAGAAACTTGAGGGGTTATATGGCTAGTAAATAGCAGAGCCAGGATTCAGACCCAAGCATATATTGTACCATATTGCTTCAGAATCTTAAATTGGATCCTGTTTTAGGATTAGGTGTATGGAGTTTGAGAGCCATATGTCATGCCCAGCATGTTAATTTTTTTCTGGAGCCAGCTGGACTGGCCCTTTTCTCTTTGCCACTGTGAATTTATAAGATACAAATTATCAACCCTTTCTGAATAATATCTTTGACCAAGAATAGTAAGGAATGTATGGTTTGATATTGCTTTAGGAAAAACCAACTTTGCGTCTTTAAAAAAAAAAAAATATATATATATATATATATTTATATTGATTTCAGAGAGGAAGGGAGAGGGGGAGAGAGAGAGAGAAACATCGTGATGAGAGAGAATCATTGATCGTGCTTTCTGCATGCCCCTTAATGGGGATTGAGCCCGCAACCTGGGCATGTGCCTTGATCAGGAATGGAATCGGTGACAAACTTTTGGTTCATGGGTTGACACTTAACCACTGAGCCACATTGCCAGGCCACCTTTGCTTCTTTTGGCTCAAAATAGTGATATTAAAACATTGGATCAAATAGAGAAAAAAAAAAAAGGCTTACCAAATCAAAAGGCAAAATGAAAATTGAGGACAGTCAAAAGTATCCACCACTTAAGTGTTTTTGATTTGGAGTCATTAATCTGTGGTCTCTTACCATTTTTTGCCTGCCACTGCCCACTGCTAATTGGGAAGGGGTCAGTTATTCTACAGGAATATGACCTGTTTGTTGTAGATTATGCAAAACCTTCTAGGGGGCAGCAATGAGTAGGTTATGAGCTAAGTTCTTGCTATTTTACTATGGCAGTTACCTCAGTGAGGTTCCTTACAGAGGCAGCATTCTCCAGGACATATTTTCCATTCCCTGGTCTCAGAGGCTGGATTTTTAGCAAGCAAAGTTAATGGAAATTACATTATTTAGAAGAGATGAGGGGAAGGAAATATTCTTTGTCTACTTTATCTCTGTCAAGCCTACCCATAACTTGTAGGGAGTGCTTGTCTTCTGAGTTCAGAATAATGGTAACCTTGAAAGCAGGTGCCAAGTCACATGTCCATAATGATGATGAGAACCATTTTTAAAAGCACCATTTTTAAAGTACCTTACTTCTCAGGCTTTCAAAGTTATTGCCTGTTAGAAACTAACATTCTGATGAGGAATTAGTAGGCTTTCTTAAGGATTTGTATTCATTTAAAAACTAGAGGCCAAAATTCATGCACTGGGGGAGAGGGGCCTCAACCTGGCCTGTGCTCTCTCAGTCTGGGAGCGCCGCGATTGAGCATGCCAAAGAGGTAGGCCCTGCCCACCCAGCTGGGCTCCGCAGCGCAAATGGCTAGGTAGACTGGTTCCCAAAGAGGGAGGCCCCGCCCACCGGCTGTGGGGTTGCCTGGGCCTCCCTCTTTGGGGTGATCGTGGAGCCCCCGACTTATCGATCGCTCCGGTGGCCTGGACCTCCCTCTGCATGGTGATGATGGGATGATGGCGGTGCCCTCCAATCAATCACATCACACCCTCCTTGGCTGGCCTGGCGCCAGTGTGTGTCATCGCGTGGTTGTCCAGAAGGTCGTCTGGATGGTTGTTCTGCTGTTTGGTCATTTGGTCAATTTGCAGATTATGCTTTTATTATTATAGATACTTATTTCAGTTGTGAACTCTCAGTCTTCTTTTGCAAGATTCAATATCATTATAGTTCTTTAAAATATTTCTTAATAGAACTAGTCCTTTTAATTAACCAAGGACTTATGTGGGTAATACGGAGAATTGTAATTACAGTTATCATGACTCCATACAAATTGGTATTGCCTACCTTTCTCTAAAACTTTAGCAAGTAATTATAATAGTTTGTTGCTTAAATTTCCATGTGAGAAAAAATGGGGCACATGTTCACAAGTCTGCCTTTTTAGTTTTAATAATATTATTGGGTTAAATCTTAGGCATGAATGACCTTCTGACTCATGATATTCAGGTGTTGCTGCTTGGTTAGTCTTTTGGGCTTTGTGGTTGGTTAGGATAGGTTTAATTTAAAGATCAGAATAGTCTTTTAAAGATCAGGCCCCTGTTGCTCAGTCATTAGAGCTTCGGCCCACATACTGAAGGGTTGCAGATTCAAATCCTAGTCAAGGGCAAGTAACTGAAATGCAGGTCAATCCCCGGCCCCAAGTTGGGGTGTGTGTGGAAGGCAACCGGTTGATGTATCTGTTTGCATCAATGTTTCTCTCTCTCTCTCTCCTCTCCCTCCCAATTCTCTCTCTCCTTTCCCTCCCAATTCTCTCTCTCTCTCTCTCTCTCAATATATATATATTTATTTTATTGATTTCAGAGAGGAAGGGGGAGAGAGAGAAACATCAATGAGAGAGAATCATTGATCGGCTGCCTCCTGCACGCCCCCTACTGGGGATTGAGCCCGCAACTCAGACTTGTGCCCTTGGCCAGAATCAACCTGGGACCCTTTGGTCCGCAGGCAGACACTCTATCCAATGGGCCAAACCAGCTAGGACCCTCCCTCCCAACTCTTTAAAAATCAATGGAAAAAATAACCTTGGGTGAGGATTAATACAAAAAATAAAAATCAGGATGGGAAGACCAAGGTGAAAAATCTAGGAGAGGTAAAGTAGGAAAAACAGCTTTGGTTCCCCGAAAAGTTATCTTGATCTCTGCTCAGGAACCCTGTCGTGCCCAGAACTTTTAGAACCTTTTTTTCCTAAGCCAATTTGATGGTTTCAGAATGTAACATTGGGAAGGGTTACAAGTCAAGGTTTTACTTTAGTGAGATGTTTTACTTCTAAATGCATGAGAAAACAATAGCTTGGCTGGTTAGTGGGCAAAAAGGAAGATACAAATAGCAGTGGCCATTTATGTCATTGTGGTAACATACAGGAAAAGGATTGAGTCCTTAGTTTGAAAACATTGTAGGCTTTTCTTTTAAAGAGCTTTTTTTCGGCTTTATCCTGGCCGCTCTTCAAATAAAATCACAAAGGAACAAGACACTATAAACAACCATCCCACCCCCAACAGGACTGCATAGACAAGCAGGCGCTCACGGCCAAGGCTGTGAAGGCAGCAGGAAGGGCAGCTCCTTAGGCACCGGGCGCCACAGCGAGCAGAGGCAAGTGTGAGGCCCAAAAAGAGTGACAAGTGGACTAACGCTGGCCGTCGTCCTCAGATGTTGATATATTGGCAAGACAAACAGTAGGCGCAGGGCTGATTTGCTACTTTCAGCCCTGTATTTCAAAGGCAATAGAAGATCTTCTGGAGCTAAGAGAGTCTTGTGTGTTGAAAGGCTCTCTGCATAGGAGGGGAGGAACCCTTGTCTTCACAAAATATAAGCAAGTACTCTGATCATCACTGCTTCTTTTTCATCTTAAGTACTGTGATCCCTTCTCTCATTTCTTTCTCCTTCATCTTCAGCCCTCCTCTGTGAGATGACATGTAGGATTCTTTTTGTTCTCTAATTCCTAGCTTATTTTTTTTTTTTGGTATGATTGTGTCTTGGCTGAACTATGGCAGTTTTCCTCATTTGGACAGAGTAATAGCTAAAAAACCAAAGAGAGAAACTTCAATCTAAATTCTGCCTCAGATGTCAGATTATACATTCTCAGCTAATGGAAGGGAACATCGAGGCCACCACACTCCCTCCTCCTGGGATACAAGAGAAATGAAAAGGAACCCACATCACTTCTTAGAGCTAATTAATAAGCTGACTTTGGAAGAGGCCATTTCCCTCTCAGTGGAGAAATGTCGGTTGGAGGCAGAGCAGTGGAAGAGGGATTCTTAAAGGAAACAGATAGTGTTAGGTATCCTGATTGCTAGGTCTTTGTTTCTGTTTGGAGGGGTTGGTCTATAGTCCACTCTTTCAAAAGAAACACACACACACACAACCCCAAACAACTCAGGCAGTGTTAAGTTCAGCTAAACTTCATTGGTCTGTAGCATTCTTTCCTCCTAAAAATTAGGATAGTCATGTGTAGCTTGACATTCATTTATGCCATCCTTTTTTACTTCAGGGTAATTATCCCAAAGGTCATAATTATGGGCACCTGGGGAAGAAATATCTCCATGGCTTGCATTTGCTTGGCTGACCTTATCGCTGCCTGATTCCTTCCACCTTTCCCTTGAGTCGTCATTGCCTCAGCATGTGACTTGCCTGCCCCATAGAAGTGCCTGGCAGGTCATCTGCCTATGCATTTGACCCCTTAGACTGAAGGATTTAGTGTCATTAACATGGCTAATATTGTGGGGTGGGTAGAATGCCAGAGGAATCAGTCCCTTCTTGCTGGTTTTCTCTCATTAGAGAATGTACTTTATAGCCTAATTATAGCCTAATCTGTGCTTGCTGGGCAGACCCTCTGTATTCCTGGCTGCCTGCATTCCTATAAGCATCATTAGCACCATTGTCCTTGGGGACAGAGTTATATATAAAATACAGATTGAGAAAGCTATAATCCTAATTGTGTCTCAATTCATTATCATTATTTAAAATAACAGTTCCAACGATCTGTTAGGAATCACACTAGACAAAGAATTAGCCACAACCTAAGCTCTCTGGGCTGCTGGGCCCATTGATCAGTCTTCAGAGATGTAGGCAGAACAGTGTCTTTCTTCAACCCCAGTCATCTCCTCTCCCTCCTGCCTCCAGTTCTGCCCCATGGCAAGTGTGGTTTCCCTGCAGCTGCCTAGGCATCCTCATCTATAGGCCCTTTCTCTAGTCTAGACCTGCTGTGGTGTGTTCCTGGCAGTGGTCCCTCCTGCCTGCCTGGTATGTAGGTGCCTACTGTTGGGCAGTAGCTCATTGCTCTGGCATCCTAATGTGTAAATATTTGTCAAAAGACCGGGGCATTTTCCCATTCCACAAAAAGCATTCTGAAAAACATGCCTGTTTTCTTAGTCATATTTCCAAGCTGTGGATCAGTTAGCCCATTCATTCCTTGCAGTTGACAGACACTGGCCTGGCCTCATCTGACCACATAAAGTAAGTATGCAGTAACTTCCGGCCCAGTAACTTTCAAGCTTTAGTACCAAGGAGTCCTGGACCTCAAGGAACCATAGACAACATAGTCACAATTAGAGAACACGCTTCATTAATAGAAAGAATCACATATTTCCTGCTCAAGCATTTTAATTTCTTTCATTCATACTTGACATTGAAGGCATAAATGGAATCAACAAAAATGAGAAAGCTAACCATACAGATTCTGGGGAGAACTTTACTCTTTTTTGTTTTCTTTTTTTTTTTTTACTTTTTATTTATGTTTTTTTAATCTTTATTATTCATATTATTACAGTTGTTTCTCTTTTTTCCCCCCCATAGCTCCCCTTCTCCCAGTTCCCACTGCACTCTCTGCCCTTATCCCCCCACCCCCACTGTCCTCATCCATAGGTGTACGATTTTTGTCCATTCTCTTCCCACACCCCTAACACTCCTTCCCCCTGTGAATTGTCATCCCACTCCCTTTCTATGCCCCTGATTCTATTCTATTCACCAGTTTATTCTGTTCATCAGATTTTTTTTATTCACTTGACTTTTAGGTTCACTTGTTTTTAGATATGTATTTGTTGTTCATAATTTTTATCTTTACTTTTCCTTCTTCCTCTTCTCAAAGGATACCTTTTAGCATTTCATATAATACTGGTTGGGTGTTGATGAACTCTTTTAGCTTTTTCTTGTCTGTGAAGCTCTTTGTCTAACCTTCAATTCTGGATGATAGCTTTGCTGGGTAAAGTAATCTTGGTTGTAGGTTCTTGCTATTCATCGTTTTGACTTTCTTGCCACTACCTTCAGGCCTGCAAAGTTTCTGTTGAGAAATCAGCTGACAGTTGTATGGGTGCCCCCTTGTAGATAACTGACTGCTTTTCTCTTGCTGCTTTTAAGATTCTCTCCTTGTCTTTTGCTCTTGGCATTTTAATTATGATGTGTTTTGGTGTGATCCTCCTTGGATTCCTTTTGTTTGGGGTTCTCTGCACTTCCTGGACTTACAAGTCCATTTCTTTCACCAGGTAGGGGAAGTTTTCTGTCATTATTTCTTCAAATAGGTTTTCTATGTCTTGCTCTCTCTCTTCTTCTGGCACCCCTATAATGCTGATGTTGTTACACTTGAAGTTGTCCCAGAGGCTCCTTACACTATCTTCATATTTTTGGATTCTTTTTTCTTTTTGCTTTTCTGGCTGGGTGGGTTTTGCTTCTTCATATTTCATATCTTTGATTTGACTCTTGCGATTCTCTAGTCTGCTGTTGGATCTCTGTATATTATTCCTTTTATAATTAAATCTTTATTGTTCAGATTATGACAGATGTTCCTTTTTTTTAACCCCCATATCTCCTCTCCACCTGGTTCCCCCCTCCACCCTGTGCCCTTACCGCCACCACTGTCTTCATCCATAGATGTAAGATTTTTGTCCAGTCTTTTCCCATACCCCTCAAGCCCCCTTCCCCCTGAGAATTGTCAGACCATTCCCTTTATTTGCCCTTACTTCTATTCTATTCACCAATTTATTCTGTTCGTCAGATATTTCTATTGACTTGTTATATTCACTTGTTGATAGATATGTATTTGTTGTCACTTTGTTGTTCATACTTTTTATTTTTACCTTTTTCTTCTTCCTCTTAAAGAATGCCCTTCAGCATTTCAAATAATCCTGGTTTGGTAGTGATGTACTCCTTTAGCTTTTTCTTGTCTGTGAAGCTCTTTATCTGACCATCAATTTCACATGATAGCTTTGCTGAGTAGAGTAATCTTGGTTGTAGGTTCCTGCTAGTCATCACTTTGAATATTTCTTTTTTTTTTTTTTTCAAAAAAATTTTTTTATTGTTTAAAGTATTACATATATCTCCTTTCCCCCCCATTGACCTCTCCCCAGCCACCACCCTTCCCCAACCTCCCCACATGTATTCACCCCCCTACTGTCTGTGTCTATTGGTTATGCTCATATGCATGCATACAAGTCCTTGGGTTGATGTCTTACCCATCCTTCCTCCCTTCCTTCTAAAGTTTGATGGTTTCTTGCCACTCCCTTCTGGCCTGCATGGTTTCTGTTGAGAAATCAGCCGAGAGTCGTATGGGTACTCCCTTGTAGGTAACTAACTGTTTTTCTCTTGCTGTTTTTAATATTCTCTCTTTGTCTTTTGCTCTTGGCATTTTAATTATGATGTGTCTTGGTGTGGTCCTCCTTGGATTCCTTTTCTTTGGGGTTCTCTGTGCTTCCTGGACTTGTAAGTCTATTTCTTTCACCAGGTAGGGGAAGTTTTCTGTCATTATTTCTTCAAATAGGTTTTCAATCTCTTGCTCTCTTCTTCTGGTACCCCTATAATTCTGATGTTGGTACACTTAAAGTTGTCCCAGATGCTCATTACACTATCTTCACACTTCTGGATTCTTTTTTCTTTTCCAGTTGGGTGCTTTTTGCTTTTTCATATTTTAAATCTTTGACTTGATTCTTGCAAGCCTCTAGTCTGTTGTTGGATCTCTGTATAATATTACTAAGTTTATCAGCGGATCCTAGAAAATTCTTGAAAAACCTTAAAACCGTAGTTCTGAACTCTATATCCAGTAGTTTGCTTTCCTCCATTTCTGTCCATTTTGTGACCTGTTTCTTTGTCTCTGCATTTTGGCTGCTTCCCTGCATTGATAGAGTAGCTTTCTGTGCTAATTTTCCTATTGGGCCCAGTGATTCAGCTTCCCCAATCAACTGGGGTGGACACTCTTGTTGTAGCCTTTGAAGTCTGGGTGTACAGTCTTGTTGTAGTTATCACTGGGAGGTATCACTGGGAGGAAATGACCTCCAGGCCTTTCTCCTCGTTGTTTGGGGTTTGGAACTTTTGGAATTCTGTCCCGACTGCAGTCCCTCAGGTTATGCTGCAGGCAGGCAGGCACACAGCTTGGGTGGGGTTGTAAGTTGGGTGGGGCGGGGTCTCAGAATCACCGGGGTGGAGCAACCTGAGATGGCTGCCCCTCCACTGACTCTGTGACTTCTCCTGGATTTGGCGTCTCCACGCCCTGGCATCTGCGTGCCCAAGTCCCGAGTCTCCACATCAGTGGTCGTTGTGAACAGTTCTGCTAGAACACCACTCATCTTCCGCCCCGTTGCCCGACAGCCCGCATTGCATTCAGTGCGACCCTGGAGTTTATAATCTTTCAAGCTGCGGACCCAGGTGTTGCTGCTGCCCCCTTTTGCCTGCGCTGCCTCTGTTTCACGCGCGTCTGTACCTCTCAGTTTTGGCGCCAGGAGCTTCTACTCAGTCTCAATGCACTCCTTCTCTTGCCTTCTAGTTGTAAAGCTTCCCCTCCCTTGGTTCTAGAGGATGTCCGTTTATTTTTATAGCTGTATTTTTATAGTGCAGTTGTGGGAGGCTGCGCATTTAGGTATATACCTCATGCTGCCATCTTGGTTCTCCCTCTGTATATTATTCTTTATTTCAGTCAGTATATGCTTGATTTCTAGCTGGTCCTTTTTCATATCCTTGAGGGCCTCACTAAATTTATTGTGATTTAATTATGATGTGTCTTGGTGTGGTCCTCCTTGGATTCCTTTTGTTTGGGGTTCTCTGTGCTTCCTGGACTTGTAAGTCTATTTCTTTCACCGGGTAGGGGAAGTTTTCTGTCATTATTTCTTCATTATTTCTGTCTATTTCTTTCACCAGGTAGGGGAAGTTTTCTGTCATTATTTCTGAACTGGAGTTCAGAGCCGTCAGGAGCTTGTGCCTCCCTCTGGTACGAAATGCTGTCAGCCTTTTCCGCAAGCCCCTTTGCACACGCCTCCGTACCTCTGCACTTTATTTCTGCACCTCCTCTGCATCTCAGTCTCTTTCTAGTTGTAGAATTTCCACTCTGCCAACCTTCCTGTGGGTTTGGGTGGTGTCCGTTTTTTCTTTTTGTTGTAGTTTTGAAATAGTTGTGCCTAGCAGCAATTCTGGTATTCACCTATGCTGCCATCTTGGTTTCTCCCCGAGAACTTTACTCTTTGGTGTGTAGCTTTACTTCCAGGTCTCATGTTATATTGGTTTTTATACTATATTCAAGTGTGCCTCTATAAAAGGTAACATTGCTGAACTACTGTTATTTTATAAGTGTTTTGTCCAGTATAATTGATGATTTATCCTGTTATTCAGATCTGCTTGAAACCAAAACAGTTTGTCTCTGCAAGCTAGCTTAAAGGCTTAGAGACAATCTTTAGCATTGAACCAAAGTTTTCTATCTTTGTGTAAAATCAGGTGACCCACGTATAAGAACTGAACTGTTGGTCTTAGTCTTGTTAACAGATTTGACCCAATCCTGTCTTCTGGCCAGCATCTGCTCATATGTATCCCCAACTCCATTATAGATATAATCTCAGCTTTTTGTTTTCACTGTTTATAACCACCTCACTGTTTATAGCCTCCCTTCTAGTCAGAATTCAATATAGGGCCATGAGGCTGTTGCATGTTAAAATCTTAACTGAGTTAATTAGGAAACAATAGCATATGTTGTACAATACGACAACTGATTTCCCTTCATATAACAATTATTATGAAAGGCCTGATGTAATACATACATATAATTTCTTCCCACAGATCATCAATTTCTACATGAATATGCTGATGGAGCGAAGTAAAGAGAAGGGATTGCCAAGTGTACATGCATTTAATACCTTTTTTTTTACTAAGTTAAAAACAGCTGGTTACCAGGCTGTGAAACGTTGGACAAAGAAAGTGGATGTATTTTCTGTTGACATTCTTTTGGTGCCCATTCACCTGGGAGTGCACTGGTGTCTTGCTGTGAGTACCCACTTGTTTTTGGTAAAATTTTAAAGGAATTTATATTGTTATAGAATACACAAAAAATAGTGAGTATTACTTCTACGTCTTCACTGGATGGATGATTGAGAGAACAGTAGTATTTAGTTGGCTAGAAATTGGATCAATGAACTTTCTGTCAAGAGTGAGAGATACTTAGACTTTAAAGAAAGTTGTGGAATTTCCTTTTCTGGAAATATTTAAAAAGGAATTACAAGCCTAAGCAGCCTCAAGGCAAAAGCATGGGGAGAAAAAATGACTTTTAAAATTTTTACACTCCCATCCTCTTTATTATGCAGATTAATTCAGTAATTTCTGCACAGCATCTGTTTTTTCAGGCTCTGTCCCATCTTTTAAAAGCTACATGTGTCTTTAAGGTATTTTCCTAAACAAAAAGATTTTCTCCTGTAAAGGGATTCCTGCAGAGGAATTTTTTTTTTTTTTTTAGTTTAATTCTTTATTTCCTTCACTTGTACTTAGATCAGGCTTGACAATTTTGGAACTCTTTTTAAAAACATCAATAAACTACAAGGCAAGAGAAACAAAATAAAATTTTGCTCCATTTATCAAAACCTGTATAAAAAGTGTCTTCCTAATGATGCTGCCAATTCAGATCCCGTGGCTATTATTTTCTGCCTAATTATGACTTGGCCTTGCATACTTGGTAATTGAATATTTTTTATGATTGAGAACATGGCTTAGTGAAATATGGAAGTATAAGAGTTATTTCACAGTCTTTTTTTGAATTACATTTTAAAAACATAAAGCCAAAGGAAATTCTCCAGGTAAAGAAATGACTCCCATAATCTGTTATCTTTCTGAAACTATGGAAATGACTTCAGTGAACTTACATTCTCTGAAGAACATGTTGTGTCTTCATTGTTGCCCACATTGTGTATGGGCACCCTAAATACAGAAAAAGGTTTTAGGGCAATTAATAAGGTCAGCAGTTAATCAGCCCCCAATTTGGTTCTATATTCTTCTGTCTTCTGCAGCTTAAGCATGGTGTGATGCGCAGTATCAATCATACATGTTAAGATTTCACAGGAAATCTGGCAAAAGGTTCTAGGGGAGGGAAAAGCTGAGAAACCAGTCTTCTTCACTTTATAAACACAGATTTTTTTTTTTTATTCCTAGGTTGTAGACTTTAGAAAGAAGAATATTACCTATTACGACTCTATGGGTGGGATAAACAACGAAGCCTGCAGGATCCTTTTGTAAGTAAGGAGTTGAGGACGGAAGAGTCTGGTGTCAGTATCAGAAACATCATGTTTCTCTTGGGTTGACAGGGTAGGCATGAGTTGTGGGAGTCCCAAAGGAGCCTTAGCAGTGCAAAGATACCCCACCCAACATTATATACACTGTTTTTCTCAGAAGCATATATGAAAACTCTTCCTAAGGATTGTCTGCTCCATTCTTTGGGTGGCAGCGGTCATCCATGTTCTCCACAGCTCATCTCATTCTCTCCCAATACCTTTAGGCAATACCTAAAGCAGGAGAGCATTGACAAGAAAAGGAAAGAGTTTGACACCAATGGCTGGCAGCTCTTCAGCAAGAAAAGCCAGGTACATTTGATCTTGATGAGATAAAAGTTCCTGACGTGAGAGTGGTTGGGAAGGAAAAGGTATTACTGTTTGATTCCCAGTGACCTTCTTAGTGTCTGTCCTGACTTCAGCTTGGTTGTTTTGTTCCTTGGGGAAGATAAAGCTATTTGTGGGAAAACTGGTAATGTGTTTCTTATGTAGAGATAGGTTTTCTAAATGCCCAGCTATTTTGCTAAGCTTTTCACTCCTGTAAGATGTGTTGCAGGTTGTTTGGCCCTACTGGGAGGGACCAGTTTTTACACCCTTAGATGCCGTGGGAGTCTGAGATAGTTTCCTATGTGGTTAATATGAAGACCACAGGCCTGAGAAGCTCTGTTTTTTCTCTGAGCCTGTGTTCTGAGTGGGGAACGAGGGGTCATCTCTTCAAAATTCAGGGAAACCTGTAAAATTTATCTGCTTTGGTTTTTATTTATAGTCTAACAAGAAGGAAGGACCCTTGGAAAGATGTTACCTTTTCATTGTTTTTGGTCTCTTAGGAAATTCCACAGCAGATGAATGGAAGTGATTGTGGGATGTTTGCCTGCAAATATGCTGACTGCATTACCAAAGACAGACCAATCAACTTCACACAGGTGAGCTGAAGCCTCAGGGGTTAGGGAGCTCTCTGTCCACCCTGTCTCCAGGTGCCTGCCAGGTGTTGTTTTCTCTACTTGCTCTGCTTCGGCCTGTAGCTTGTAACACCCGTGGTTACTGCCTGCCACATCATAAGACAAAGAAGGATAATAATAGGTCACATCCTGGGTTCCCATATATCACATATTGAAGTCAAAGAATCCTGGGCAATAGCAGAGCCTTCTTCTCTGCCCATCTCTCCCACCTACTTCAAAGCCTGTAAAAAAACAGAGAACTGGGTCCAGAGCACGTTTTCTTCAGTTTCTTTATACTTTGTTAGCACTCAAATTCTGCTAACCTAAATTAACTTTTACTTCTGTTTGAATTAATAGCTTTACTTCATTTTTCCATCATAGTCCTTGACTCTTAGAGCTTCCATAACTCTTCCTCTAAAAAGTGACTTTTAGATTTTCAGGCCTCAGATCTTACATCCTTAAGATTTCAATGTAGAGGACTTGACAGACATTCTCAGAATTCTTAAGAGATACTTAGGTATAGCCAGGGATACCTGGAAATGCCCGATAAAACTTCTGAGGATACCACAATGGAAAATAGCAGTGGATGCCTGGTTGGTGTGACTCAGTGGTTGAATACTGACATCTGAACCAGGAGGTCATGGTTCACTTCCATGTCAGGGCACATGCAGGTTTCGGGTCTAATCCCCAGTAGGGGGGTGTGCAGGAGGCAGCTGATCAATGATTCTCTCTCATCATTGATGTTTCTCTCCCTTCCTCTCTGAAATCAATTATATATATATACTAGGGGCCCGGTGCACAAAAATTTGTGCACTCAGGGGGTGGGGGTCCCTCAGCCCGGCCTGTGCACTCTTGCAGTCTAGGACACCTCGGGGGGGGATGTCCACCTGCTGGCATGCCTGGCCAGCCTGGGTGAGGGGTTGAGGGCCATTTTCAGGCTGCCCACAGCCCCTTCAGGGTTCGTGCACTGGGGGGTGGGAGGGGTGGTGAGTGCAGGCCTGGATGTTTCCCACCGGAGGGCCCACGATCGCACACACCTGGTGGGCCCCCACCGCTGAGGGGACACACCTGGCGCAGAGCTGGGTGGCGAGCCAGGGCCGGACACTGGTGCAGTATCCCTCGGTGGGGCCCTGCTGCTGAGCAAACACACCCGGAGTGGAGCCGGGCAGCGGACTGGCTTCGGATTCTCCGCACTGTGCAGTAGACGCTCCCAGGAGCCCCCGAGGAGGCTCCTGGGGCAAAGCCAGGCAGCAGACCCAGGATGGCTGCTCCTGCACACCCCGCAGAGGCCCCCACGCTCCTGCATGCCCCGGGGAGGCCCCTGGGGGGCGGAGCTAGGTAGTGGACCTGGGACAGGCGCTCCTAGACTCCCCGAGGAGGCCCCAGGCCGAACCCCGCCCCCACACTGAGCTGACACACCCGGCACAGCTATGCTGGCCGCAGAGGCTCCCAGTGCAGAGCCGCCCTGCCAGCCTCCATC
>PVJC01026288.1:0-24100 GCA_004026665.1 Murina feae
CACACACACACACACACACACAAAAGGCGCCTGGCAGACTGGGGCCATCATAGGACATCCACTGAGGGGTCCCAGACTGTGAGAGGGCACAGGCCGGGCTGAGGGACTCCCTCCACCCCGAGTGCACAAATTTTTGTGCACCGGGCCCCTAGTTTAAATATAAGATGTACTGGGCTGATTTTAAGGACACTTGCCTCTTTGGACTCTGAAAATAAATACGTTCGCTTTTCTCTAACTTTTCCCTGAGAATCGTAAGAGCTCAAAACTACAAGGACTATGGCTTCTGAGACAGCTGCAATTAGGGATGCATCTGTCCATGCAGGGTGGCACCTGAAAACCCTCCTTTGTTAGGGGCTGGCTTCCTTAACTGCCTCCAGGAAAGAAGCTCAGTGGTGGCACATCCCTCAAGGAGCTACTGAAAGAACCAGCTTGGAAACTCTCACTTTCTTTTTGAAACTGTGTCCTTTCCCTATTCATTCAGCAATTGACTTTATTTACTCCCAGCAGTGATCAAATTTCTCTTTCCTTTCAAGTAAGGATCTTCATTTGATAGAATCTAGACTTGACTGGATGTTTTAACTCAGAGTGGCAAGCAATGAGAGTTTCCAAGGGGTCTTTTACTATGTATTTACATTTATTTCTAGAAACAGATTCTTCTCTCCAGTCATCCTAAATGTTACTGACAATTCAATACATTGATAGGGAACTTGGATGAAATCAAGGAAGATTTGCATTTCAACTCTTTTTTTTTTTACTATTTCTATACTCTCTCTCCATAATATCCACTATCATCTAAAAGTTCTGACATTTTTTAACTAAAATGTTTAAGTTATTTAAGTGGGTGTTTGGGGAGAATGGTGCATTTTTTTCAATATTGTTTGTGGCTTGATCAACACTTAGCTCAATATAGTCTACATGTCTCTATGTAACATTGTTAAAACCGGTGGTTTATAAAGTTAACTGTGATGCTTGTGCATCCTATTGACAAGTAAATTATAACAGGTGAAGGATAATATGGGAAAGATTTTCATTGGCAGGAGCTATTGGCCTAACAAATTCTCCCATGTGCCCTACTGAAAACTAGCATTTTTATGTCTTCTATCCATCCTACAAATTTCTTTTTATTGATTTTAGAGAGAGGAATGGGGGGGGAGAGAGAGAGAGAGAAAGGAAAGAAGGAAGGAAGGAAGGAAGGGAGGGAGGGAGGGAGGGAGGGAGGGAGGGAGGGAGGGAGGGAGGGAGATATATCAGCTACCTCTTGCATGTGTCCCTACTGGGGATTGAACTCACAACCTGGGGATGTGCCCTGACTAGGAATTGAACCCACCACCTTTTGCTTTACAGGATGACACTCCAACTGAGCCACACTGGCCAGGGCCATCCTACAAATTTTAAACACCAAATATGTGTCAGGCATATTTCTAGGAAATTAGAATATATAAGTAAATTAAAGTAACAAAAATTCCTGCTTTCAAGGAGCTTACATTCAAGTGAGCAATAGTAATTAACTCTTACTATTAATCAAGTACTATTGTTAGTATTTTATATAAATTAATTCATTTAATCCCCAAAATCTTATGAGATTGTTATAATTAGCATCCCTACTTAAGAGATAAAAAATGTGGGACCAAAACAATTAAGTGACTTATTTAGAGTCATAAAAATAAACTCCATCTTCAAAAGAAAATTAAAATGTGAACATTTATGAAAGAATATGATAGAAGCTCAGAGCTTAGCTCAGTGCTCAATAAAATCTGGTGAGTAAATTTATCTTTACTGAACTATTAGAGAATATCTTAGACTATTCAGGATACTAAATAACAAAAATACATTTCTCACAGTACTAGAAGCTGAAAATCTGAGATCTGGTGCCTGCATAGTAGGATGAGGGCCCCTTTTTGGCTGACTGCTCACTTTAATCTCACATGTCAGAAGGGAGTGAGGCACGTCTCAGGCCTTTTTTTTTAAATATATTTTTATTGATTTCGGAGAGGAAGGGAGAGGGGGAGAGAGAGAGAAACATCAATGATGAGAGAGAATTGTTGATTCTCTCTACACTATTGGGGGTTGAGCCCACAACCTGGGCATGTGCCCTTGACTGGAATTGAACCCAGGACCCTTCAGTCTGCAGGCTGATACTCTATCCACTGAGCCAAACCATCTAGGGCTCTTGGGTCTTTTTTAAAAATTATTTTTAATTAAATTTGTTGGGGTGACATTGGTTAATAAAATTACATAGGTTTCAGGTATACAATTCTATAATATATCATTGTTTATTGTATTGTGTGTTCACCACCCCAAGTCAGGTCTCCTTCAGTCAACATTTACCTCCCCTTTACCCCCTTCCACCTTTCCACCACCCCACCCTTCCCTCTGGCGATTGCCATACTGTTGTCTGTTGCCTTTTTTTTCTTTGATTTTTTTTCATTCACCCCTCTCACCCAGCCCCCAACCCTCTCCCCTCTGATAGCTGTCAGCCATTTCTCTGTGTCCTTGAATCTGTCTCCTTTGTTTATTTTGTTCATTAGATTTTGTGAAATCATATGGTATTTGTCTTTCTCTGACGCTTGGGCACTAATACTAGTCCTGAGGGCTCTACTTTCAGGAGCTAATTACTTCCCATAGATCCTGTCTCCCAATACCACCACCTAGTATCATCATGTTAGGTTTCAACATTTGAATATGGGGGATACAAACAGACCATAGCGAGGACTACTGTTATGCAGCTTAATTTTACAACTAACACAACTAAAATTGTAAATATGAGCATTATAATCTCCAGATTTAAAATTACAATATTGATATAAAAATTAATATTTCAGTATTATAAGGAAAGTACAATTGATAGTAGCTTTTTTATTAAACTGCTGCTTTTATTAATAAAAATTATTTTAGCAATTATCACAATTAATAACCATACATACATTATAATATTATGTGACTAATGTCTCTTCATAGCCACTCTCCTGCATTTAGATGTGCTCTCTACAATAGCAAAGACTTAATACAACAGCACAATGCCTTGTATATCAGAAACTTATAGTTTTAGCATTTACCTCTAGGTTGCTTTTTGAGCCTGATGAAGATACTGACACGAGCCATATATATGCACATTAATTTGCAATGACAATTATGCCCAACCAGAAACTCATACTAGACAAAGGAGCCAAGACAATTTAATGGCGATAAAAGAATAAATAGTCTTTTCAACAAATTAGTCTGAGACAATTGAGTCATGCAGAAGGATGAACCTGGACCCTTACCTACACCATACACAAAAAGTAACTTGAAATGTATTATAGATCAAATGTAAGAGCTAAAAGTCTAAAACTCTTAGAAGAAAACATAAAAGCAGATTTTAATGATTTTGGATTATGTAATTATTTTTGACTATAAAAAACACATGAAAGAAAGCCCGAACTGGTTTGGCTCAGTGGATAGAGCATCGGCCTGAGGACTAAAGGGTACCAGGTTCATTTCTGATCAAGGGCATGTACCTTGGTTGCGGGCATATCCCCAGTAGGGGGTGTGCAGAAGGCAGCTGATCAATGTTTCTCTCATCGATGTTTCCAACTCTATCCCTCTCCCTTCCTCTGTAAAAAAATCAAAAAAATATATTTTAAAATAAATAAATAAATAAATAATAATAAAACACATGAGAAAAAGAAAAAACATATTGGACTTCATCAAAATTCAAAACCTTTGCATTTTAAAATGTACCATCAAGAAAGTAAAAAAAAAAAAAAAAAAAACAAGACACAGACTAGGAAAGAAGTTTGAAATATTTTCAATAAAGGACTTGTCTCTAGAATATATAAAGAACTCTTATAACTCAACTACGGGCCCAGTGCACAAAAATTTGTGCACTCGGGAGGTACATCAGCCTCTCACAGTCTGGGACCCCTCTGGGGATGTCCACCTGCTGGTGTGCCTGGTCAGCCTGGGCGAGGGGCTGATGGCTGTTTGCAGGCTGGCCAAGCCCCCCAGTGGCGTCCCTCACCCCATTGGGGTGTGGCCAGCCTGGGTGACGGGCTGAGGGGCGCTTTCAGGCTGCCCACAGTCCCTTCAGGTTTTGAGTCCCTACTGGGGTACCTGGCCAGCCTGGGTGAGGGGCTGATGGCTGTCTGCAGGCTGGCCAAGGCCCACAGTAACATCCCTCACCTCATTGGGGTATGGCCAGCATGGGTGAGGGGCTGAGGGGTATTTTCAGACTTTCAGGCTGCCCACAGCTCCCATTAACCCAATGTCTCAGCAAGGCTGGCTGGAAGCAGGTTTCTGGGGTTTGTTTATCTTCTATAATTGATACACTGTTCCTTTAAGCCGGGGCCTAGGCAGTTAACAAAACCTCCTCTCTGCTTCAGCTCTGGCTTCTATAATGAAACAATGTTTCCCTTAGAAGTCAGGCCTGCTGTTTGCTTCAGCTCCTGAGGCTTCTATCATTGAAACTTTGTTGCAAATATGTTGTTCCCTGGAGCAGAGAGAAGCCCAGCCAGCCCACAAACAGTTTCACTCCTGCTGCAACGGAAACTGCCTGTTTACTCAGCTCCCTGAGTGCCGGCCTCCATGTTGTCTGGGTTAATTTGCATACAGTCACTCTGATTGGCTGGTGGGCATGGCTTAGGTGTCCCAAAGGGATGGTCAATTTGCATATTATGCTTTTATTATATAGGATAATTAAGAAGGTAAATACTTCAATTAAAAATTAGCCAAAATATCTGAATAGATATTTTAACAAAAAAGATATAGGAATAGCTAATACATACATGAAGAAATATTCAACAGTACTAGTCATTAGGGAAATGCATATTAAAATCAAAAAATCTCACTTCACACCTACTAATATGGGAGCAAATCAAAAGGCAGATAATGCCAAGTGTTGGCATGGATTTGGGGAAATTGAAGGAAACCCTCACAATAGTTGAAATAGAAAATGGTACTGTTACTTACAATACGTCCATCAATCTATGTCAGCCTGGTGAATTGGCATTCTCTAATTTTTATATCAGAAGATACCATTTCACTTACAACTTCAGCAAATAAAAGACAAATATTCCACATTCCCTCATTCCATGGCCCGTGAATGGAAGCATTAATCGATCACCTAAGTCTTTCCCCATCAAACTACACATACATCCCTAATTTTGTCAAGAGAGAATGTTATGCAAATATTCCTATTTATCATCACGTTACTTGACTCCCTTTAGAACTCCCTTCAATAGTCTTCTTTTATGATAATACAAATGGTCTGGTGCACAGATTCATGCACATTGAAAGGAAATTAATTAAAAGAAATATTTTAATATCGCTATTCACCCTTTCTCTATAATAGAAGTGTCAACCAAAATCGTGATCAACAATGACAGATCAAAACACACATATGTGATTGGCACCAGCGAGAGCTTTCTATGTATTGCACATGTGCGAGTCAACTTAGCCTTTTATAGATATAGAATAAACTTGCTTAATTAGACCTGCTTTCTGATGTAGCTAAACTTTTTCCAGCCCAGTGAAGCACTCCAATTTCTCTTTCATGTAATTGTCAGCAACACAACAATAAATATCAACGTGAAGCAGATTATTATTATAGATCATGCAGGGAGAACAAAGGGTAAAATATTTAACCGCAGCAGTGTTTGACTATATTCTGTGCAGTGAGAAAACCTGAAGTCATTTTCAAAGTCCACCATTTCGTACTTCTTTTCAAGAACTTGGGTCAAGTTTCTAAGCTTTCTAAATCTCCATTTTCTGGCTAATGAAAAGAGAATAGGATTCTACTGAGTCTCCTGTCTACCTACTCCAGGACTTCTGTGAGGATCAAATGAGATGAGGCATGGGAAACGGCTTCACAGACATTTGGTTAAAGTTTAAAGTCTTTGCACCTGGCTATAAAGCAAGTCCTGTTCCTGGGCTGAAGAAACTCCAAGGAGGCTAGTCACTAGGGAGAGGAAGCCAGGTGCTGCTACGTGACATCATTACCCGGCGCCCACAGCCACTGTTTCTGGGCTGGGCTGGCCTGTGGGCCACATTTTGCACCATGGGGTCTTGGCAGCATTGGCTTCGATTTGGTGGGGTTTCACTCTGTATTGGTGGCAGGACCTGTGTCCCACTTAGGGAAAGCCGAGTGTTGCTTTGTGGATGCCAGGTCCATGGTGCTGTTTTTCTGTAAATGGCTAATGTGTGACAATGAAGCTCCTGTGTTGAGCATCTGCCCCCTGGTGGTCAGTGCACATGATAACAACCGGTTGGACGGTTGGACATTTAGCATATTAGTCTTTTATATATACAGACTTGAGGCCCAGTGCATGAATTCGTGCATGAGTGGGGTCCCTCAGCCTGGCTGGTGATCAGGGGCGATGAGAGCTATCTTGCTCAGTCCCGATTGGGGCCAGCCAGCTAGGGGGAGGGACTGTGGGAGGTTGGCTGTCCACGGTTGTCTGGTTATAATGGTCGTTTAGGCTTTTATATATATACTAGTGGCCCAGTGCACGAAATTCATGCACATTAAAGGGGGATTAATTAGAGGAAATATTTTAATATTGCTATTTGCATTTTCTATAATAGAAGTGTCAGAGATTAAAGAAAATTAGTAAAACGTATATGAAAATCTTCCTCCTGTCAGAATCTGGGGTGCACCATGGAACCCAGAGTCAAGTCTTCAACCACCCATGTGCACCTCAAAATCGCTCGAGACCCAAACCTGGACGGCCCCCCTTCATTGGGCTAGATCCAGACCCGGCCGGTCCCACCCTGTCAAGCCCTGCCAGGTGGGGGGGTGCAGCCTCAGGTTCCCTGGGTGCCAGGGCAGTGGTGCACAGCCTGAGGTCCCCCATCAAGCCCTGCTGGGCAGAGGGAGTGGCCTGTGATCCCCCAGCCTGGCACTGGGGCAGGGGGCACAGCATGAGGTCCCCTGGCCTGTTGTGGGGTCGGGGGCATGGCCTGAGGTCCCCGGGCCCAGCACCAGGACAGAGGGCACACCTTGAGGGCCCCCGTCAAGTCCTGCTGGGTGGGGGGCACATCTTAGGTCTCCTGGCCTGGGGCCAGGGCGGGGGGCATGGCCTGAGGTCCCCCGGCCTGGCCCCAGGGAAGAGGGTGCAGCCTGAGTTCCTCTGGCCTGGTGTCAGGGCCTGAGGTCTCCTGTCAAGCCCTGTGGATGGAAGGCACAACCTGAGGTCCCCTGTCAAGCCCCATGCAGGAGGTGGGTGGGTGCACAGCCTCAGGTCCCTGCTGATTGCTCCTTAAGGCTCGTTATGGGAACTTAGCCTCAGCTGTGGGTGCAAATTGACCGGAGTGATGGTCAATTTGCATATTCCCTCTTTATTATATAGGATATAGGTTACCATATCTGATCTTACATAAGTTATCTATTAATCTTACCTGGGAGCTTTAAAAGATTTTTTATTGGAAGGGAAGGGAATTTCTTACCTATACTCTGAAATTGGACTACATAAAACATCATATGATATGGCCATTAATCTTGTTCTATACAAAAATCATACACTGCATTAAATTATAAGCTTACTAGGGGCCCAGTGCATGAATTCATGCACCTTGAAAGGAACTGTGGGCCATGAGGCTGTGGTGGGCACAAGTGCAGGTCTGGGCCCATCCTCCACACCCCTGCCTGGCCCCTCCCACCGGTCTGCCAGCAGCCTCACTCCCACCACCATCGCCCCCATATGCTGATGGCGCCAGCCCCAATCCCTCCACACTGTCAGTGGATTATAATCCACTCCGGAGCAGGGGGAGGTGAAGAAGCCCTCAGTGGCCATCGTGGCCAGCAGCCACCACTCACATCTGCTGACAGTGCCAAGTAATCAGGACCAGCACTGGGCCCTGGCAGTGGGTGCAAGTAGCAGCTCCGGAACCGGCAGCAGCAGCAGGTGCAAGCACGGGGGGGGGGGGGGGGGGGGACACAGTGTGTGGGAGAAAAAAGTTTCAGTAACCACCAGAGGCTCGCCCTAACGACAGTGTCCGGTGCCCCCACTCACCTGCTCCACCATCCCGCTGCAGCCAGTGTCCGCCATGTACTGCGCGCACCTGCTGGTGGTCAGCACACATCATAGGAACCAGTTGTTTGGTTGTTTGGTTGTTCTGCCGTTCAGTCTATTTGCATATTAGCCTTTTATTATATAGGATTTTATATATTAGTCAAATATTAGTTTATTTCTTAGTCAAGTATAGTATTAGAAACCTAAAAAACTTTGTCGTTTAAACAATATAAGGGCCCTGGCTGGTATAGCTAAATGGTTAGATTGTCCGCCAATGGGTCTTGGATTCAATTCCCAGTAAAGGGCATATACCTTGGTTGCAGGTTCAATCCCCAGCCCCAACGCCACATCTCTCTCTCCCTCTCTCTCTCTCTCTCTCTCTCTCTCTCTCTCTCTGTCTCTCTCTCTCTCTCAAAATCAATATTAAATATCCTTGGGTGAAGATGAAAATAAATTATAACATCCATGTGTTAACTCTTTGCAATAAGTCCTGGGGCAATTTTTATTATTTTACAAGACATGTTCAGTGTGTATAATTATCTAATTTTAGATTTCTCCCAAAAAAAAGCAAAGCTATGTAGAGACTTAAAAATTCTGATACTAAATCTCACTCCTTTGAAATTCTTTATGAATAACATTTTTATACAGTAAATAATATTCATTTTGCTTTTGTTACGTTGGCTCGAGCATATCAGCCTCCATATGAGCATCACTTCCTTCGTCAAAGCCATTTCGTACCCCTGCTATCAGTTGGGAAAGCGGCAACATCAATCCTCTCCTTAATCCTCATCTCTTGTGTTGAGGTTATAATTATCACTGAATCGCATACTGATATCTCACAGTAACGTATTTTTTTCATTTCATCTTCAACCTGAAGAGAACATCTCACCTTGAAATCACACGCTGGGTTCTTGTTTCCAACTGCCTTCAATCTCACACTATATCCTCCGCCACTAAGTACAGAATCATGTAAGGCAGACCAGATTTCCTGGAACAGTTCTAAATGCTGTTGTCCTCCACAATATTGTAAGTCAAATTGGTCTGATGCAATACAATACCCTCTCAGAGCAATAGAAAGTGAGATAAAAGTCTTCATTAAGGATCAAATAGCGATTATCTTACCCACTTGGAGTGTTCTTTTAAGATGCACTTAATACAGTTGTATCTGTTGATAACAGCAATCTTGGATTATAAGGGGAAAAAATAGCAATTTGTTCCTGTTCAAATGATACCTCAGGCACCTGCTGCCCACAGACAGTGTAAACATGCAGGAAGAAATAAGTCTGAGATCTGGCTGCTTGGCCCCAATCACATCTTTGCAGGGCGCCCTGGGCCATGGGTTGCCACCTTCGTGCAATATCCTCTCTGCACAGTTTGTTTTGGTGGTCTGCCTCCCGTGGGTCATTAATATCAGCATGACAAAATACACAATTAGACTCCTCTATCTTAGTGTAGTTCTTTCGACAAGAAACAACACTATGAACCTCTGTGTTAACAAGAACAGGTGATAAAGGGGGGTCACATAGCTAATCACAGCTGCCAATTTCAAAGAGCTACTTGAAACAGAAATCTAAAAGCCAGCTATTTAGCCGAAGCCCCAGGGACTAGAGTTTGCTTTTCTAACTCCCAGGGTGTTCTCCTCTTTCTGGCCACTCTCTCCATATTGCTTGACAGCCCATTAGAGCAAAAAAGTCTAGTCTGTGAGGCAAGGAAGTTGAATAATTGCTACCTTGAGTCTTTCTCAAAGTCATGTGAAAGATGACCATTGTAAGGTAGGTTTACTTCTGGTAAATGATCTATGTTAAAGAGCAAGCTACAGGAGAGGGGAACTCGCTAGGTGTCGTTACTGGCAGTGGCAGTGAAGTGGCAAGTAAATTGATCAAAGAGCAGCCACTGATCAGTGACCAGGGCTCGGCGGAACCTCAGTGAGCGACATGGTTGGGCCTGCACTGCTGCTAACATTTCCTAGCAAATGTTGGATTGCCTGTTGCTTCACATGAACTCATCAAACAATTGCTTTTGTAGGCAAAGAAAATCGTCTGGTCACTCAAAACTAAGCATGGACAACACGGGGAACACAGGGACAAAGACTGAGAGAGAAAACTGCAAACTGAAAACAGGTACAGTCCTACCCCTAACGTCGTTTCAAAACTAATAGAGGAAATGGAAGAAAAAATGATTCTAACCCTACAAACACACACAGAGGTGTGCAACTTGCAGAGGCCACTCGATATGCACTTTCTTAAGCTCTGCCATTTGCTAATTGTGTGATCATTGTTCAATTACCTTATCTTTCCCTGTCTCTATTTTTCCAATTGTAAAATGAGAGTACTACCCTCTAATCCATTGTGAGAATTAAGAGACTACCAAAAAAAAAAAAAGCATAAATGTTGGTACATGGTAAGTACTTGATAATTGTTGGCTTAAAAATTCTAATAAAACATAAATAGCAGAACAAAAGCATGCCAAGATGCTTATATAGATCTCTGGGATTAGGGATTAATATAATGAAAAGTATGGAACTTCTTAGTGAATAGAGCAATGTGCAGTTGTTTGAGAAGACTTTTAATAAATAAACATGGTTTTATGGGAAAAAATAGCAATATTTTTAGGGGAAAACATTTTAATACAGATAAGAACTGAGAGTTGTTAAACTACCAAGTCATAGTACATCAAAACCATAAAAAGGAGTTGAATCTGATTAAAGAACAATTACAGAATTACTTGATCAATCCTAGAAACCAGAACGTCTTATTCTGATATTAACTACTTCATGGATTAAATACAGAAATTGAACTAGAAATTATCCAAAGCCCCTTCCAGACTTACTTTATGATTCCAAGATATTCTTAATATGAAAATCTCATCAGAGTACTCATTTAATCTAGAATTTATTAAGAAGAGTCACTAAATAAGTTAAAACTGCATCATGTTGAGGCCTGCTTCAATTTGCTCATCTGTAATATCTTATTTAATTATACAACTTTGTACAGTTGCCCACGTCAGAATTATGTTCAACTTCTCTGGTTATTTTTAACTCTCACATTTTAGTGGTCAATTTCTGTTGACTTACATTCATAAGTTTCAATACAAAACTTTGTTCTTTCCAGCCAAATAAAGTTCTCCTTCTTTTAACTTCTCCTAATTCAATTTAGATTTTATTGCTCAGTACTTAGTGAGATCAATATCCAAGTGTAATAAGTCACAACCATACCAGACTGAGTTGAGCATTAATGGGAATCAGACCAAATTCACAAAGCTCATCCTTGTATTCAGAATTGATATTAATCAATGTAGAAAAAATTAATAAAGCAATCCATAAAATGTCATCTGTGAGAAAATAGAATGTGTATTTAGCTGCCACAATTTTCATTTCCAAAGTAAGCTCAAGATTTTTTTTGTCCAAAAAGGATTATTATCTCCTTTTTCCCAACTACTTTGTAGCCTACCTTAATCAACAGGAGCATTTCAATGATGAATTCTGGTACAATGTGAGGAAAATTGACATGGGTCATTATAATTCAGACCAAACAGAGATTCTTGTATCTCACTAATAACTTCAACTTCTAAGCAATAATAGGACTTAGTCCCATTGACTGAACTTGCTTCCTTGACCCTGTTAAAAACTGATCCAAATTTGGATGTGGCTCCCCATTGCCTTCCCAAGGGAAGAGGAATAGCAATGGTATCAAAAAAGCTGCCTGACTATATAATTTTATCTCTTTATTTCTTGGACAAGTTATAATTCAAAAGGAAATAAAATAAGTGAAAGTGCTCTGTGAAATCTTTGCATTGATAGTGGGCCATCATGATATTGAGTATACAGTAGGTCCTCAAATAGTGTTTCTTTTAACATTGTTTCATTATAATGTCCATGTGATGCCATAAGAACTTAACTGTTGTTTATATCAATTAGCCTATGGTAAAATTGGTTTCATTATACATCATTTCACTTTAAGTCACAAAACCTATTGATGATGTCAAATGAGGACTTACTGTATGTACAAATGATAATGAATTAGCTTGCTATGTGGCAGGCATTGTCCTAGATACTGGGTATTTATATCCTTGAATATAGACAAAAATCCCTGCCATTATGGGTTTTTATATTTTAGTGGAGAGAGAGACACTAAACATGATAAACACAGTAAGTAACAAACATGGTAAATAATATGTTATTAGATGTGTTGGACGATGCCAAATACGAAGTACAGCCAGGTCAGAGGCATTGAGAGTGCTATGGTGAAGGCAGGCCTCCCTGAGAAGGTGGCCTGTGAGCACAGGTGAAAGGAGAGAGGCAGTGAGCCTGCAGACAAATGTGAGGAGAGGGGAGATGAACATGAGGCCACAGTGCTAACGCAGGAGATGCAGTCTGGGAAAAGACACAAGAGCATGGGAGCCCTTTAAGGCTGTGGGCATGTACTCGAGGGAAATGCAGAACCATGGGAGGTGTATGAACAAGTGTGATATGATCCATCATACATGTTTTAAAAGCCACTACGGCCCTAACCGGTTTGGCTCAGTGGATAGAGCGTCGACCTGTGGACTGAAAGGTCCCAGGTTCAATTCTGGTCAAGAGCATGTACCTTGGTTGCGGGCACATTCCCAGGAGGAGGTGTGCAGGAGGCAGCTGATCGATGTTTCTCTCTCATTGATGTTTCTAACTCTCTATCCCTCTCCCTTCCTCTCTGTAAAAAAATCAATAAAATATATTTTAAAAAATAAAAATAAAAAGCCACTACGGTGGCTGTATTGAAAATAAACTCCAGTGGGTCAGGGTGAAATCTCGAGACAAGTGAGGAGTTATTGCAGTCACCCAGGTGAAAGATGATGAAAGGTTGGAACAAAGTGGTAGTAAGTAATGAGTGAGAAAAATTGGTTTTATTATCTCCTTCAGAAGTAGATCAAAATGCTTTCCTCGAGGCTTTGTATGGGGAATAAAAATAAGCGAGGCCTGAGCAATTAGAAAACTCAGTTGATGGAGCTGCCATCAGCTGAGGCCTGTTAAGCTGGGGATGCCTGGAAGACATTGAAATTAAAATGTGTTTACTTTCATAAGTGATACAACAGGGACCAGTAACATACTAGGCAACTTATATACATCATCTTATTTGAGATGATTCTCACAACAATTGTATGCATTATTTTTATTTTTATCCACATGCTAATTAACTTGCCCAGAACACTGAACCAGTAAAAGGAAAAGCTGGAATCTAAACCCATTCTTCTCTCTGTCCAAAATCTGTGCTCTGAGTCTCTATACAGCCTCATCTATAAAAGCCTAATAGGCCAAAAGGCAGAATGACCAGTGGCTGTGATGCACATTGACCACCAGGGGGCAGACACTAACGCAGGAGCTGCCCACCGGTGGTCAGTATACTTCCACAGGGCGAGCCCTGGTCAGCCAGAAGCCAGGTTCACAACTTGCAAGTGCAGTGGCAGTGGTGGGAGCCTCTTCCACCTCCACAGTAGCGGTAAGGAGCAGCAAGCCAAGCACTAAGGAGCAATGAGCAGGCAGGCAGTAAGGAGCGAGGGATCCCAGACTGTGAGAGGAATGTCCGAATGCCTGCTCCCTGAGGAGAACGGCCTAAGCTGGCAGGGGGACATCCCATGAGGGCTCCTGGACTGCTAGAGGGCGTAGGCCGGGCCGAGGGACTTCCTCTCCCCACCAGTGCATGAATTTCATGCATTGGGCCTCTACTTACTAATAAATAGGGGAAAATGATACTAAAGAATCATGCTTCTTAGAACTTATCCAACTTATCCAGAAACTGTCCAATTTTTAAAATATGACAGTAGCTAAATTAGAGTGGATTTCAAAAATGTATCTGAACACCAAGCAAGAAAACAATGTTCCAAAATTTACCACACCGTGTCCCAAAGACACAACAGGAAATCAGACTTTGGCGTCAGGCCAGCTTTAAGCTTTCATCATTTTAATTTCTAAAGATTATTATTTCCATTTTAAGTAGCTTATGTGATTTATCTTCATAGGTCAGACCAAAAAGTCAGCCGTGATTTGGAGAAAGAACCTACCATTGTGCTCAGTGACATTTTATATTGGCAGGAAGTAACCATTTGTGCAATTATTTTGTGTAATCCTTACATTCTTAATAGTTATAAGCTAGAGAAAAGAAAAAATATATAACGATCATGTTCTTTAGTGTGAAATTGAACAAATGCTATCACATTGCTGATCCCTTCTTTCTGCTAAAATGTAATTATGCCTCTGAAGTACCTACAAATAAGGGAAATAAGAAAATAATTTTCTTGCCATTAACCACAAAGCTTGAGATAGGGATATGTTTTCATTACTTTTCCATGTTATTTGTCTGGGACTCAGTTTCTTTTTGCAATATTATCTATTTAAAAAACCAACACAGACACAACTGCAATCCTTTAAAGACTCAGAATTAGAGAGATACTTCTAAACTCAAAATGTTTGTCCCTTTTTTATTAATTGTTGTAGTTACCATTAATTGTGTCTCTCTTCCTAATTGACTTGACCCGCCAGTAAAAATTTTTAGGTCTTGAACGAGGAAGAAAAAGCATATTGCTCCTTCTATACTCCACTTAGTTTATTAGCTCAGTATTTTTCCAAAAGGCGAATTCATTTTAAAAAAATTAGTACAAATGGTGATTAAAACAAAGATTAGAAATTTTAGAATATACATGATACAATTTATACTTCAATAGTCCTTTGTTATCTTGGTACTTCTTTCAGGTTTATCTGAAATATTGATAAATGTATAATCCTTATGCTATCAGTCCTCTTTATGCAGGCCTGGCAGAAGTCTGAGAGCAGAAACCAGGTGATTCCCAACCTGGGGCAGCCTTCAATTATTAAGGACATAACGGGTATATTAGTCAGGATTACCCAGAGAATCAGAACCCAATACATATTGATATATTCAGAGAGATATTCAGAAATTAGCTCTTACAGTTGTGGGGCTGGCAACTGTAAGTCTGAAATTAGCAGCACAGCCTGGCAGGCAGAAGACCCTGGGAGAGCGGATGTTGCAGCTTGAGTCCACAGGCCATCTACTGGCAGAATTTCCTCTTCCTTAGGGAACCTCAGTCTTTTTCTCTTATGGCCTTCAGCTGACTGGATGACACTCACATTAGGGAGGAATTCTGTTTTACTCAAAATTTACTGATTTAAATGTTAATCTTATCTCTAAAAGATCTTCACAGAGATCGCTAGACTGGTGTTTGACCAAAAACTGGTACCATTGCCTAGCTATGTTGACATGTAACACTGACCATTATAAGGAGTTTGGAAAGATTCAAGATACAAGCAGAAATTACATATATGGTGTATGGTGTCATAAACAAGTGTAAGCTTTTGTTATAGAGAAAAAGCAAGAACAAAAAATACTAATGACTTTCAATTTAGTTAACAAGTTAAGTGGTATTACCTAGACCAGTATATCTTAAAATGTGGACCCAGGATCAAAAGCATCACCGTCATGGGGCCTTGTCTCGAGCCTCATCCCAGACCTACTGAATGAGAAACAAGGTGCACGTGCAGCCAGCAATCTGGGTTTTACCACTGGGTACTTCCGATGCTAAAGTAGGAGAGCCAATGATTTAGACGGGACCATTTCATCACTACAGAACTCACACATTTTCATTTCTCCAGGGAAAAAAATTAGCTTTATATTGACACTGCTCAATGTACCTACAGGTGTCTTCTCATTAAGTAACCATTATTTATGAAGTGTCTACGTTAGGTCAGGCTCTGTGCTATTATTAATGTTTTCTGACGTAACAAGGTGGTGGCAAGCAGAGAGAGGTAAGACTGTCAAAGTAGATCTGGGCCAGTTTGTATCATGCTTTATTTGCTATGTTACAGTTTGTTAGTATGTTTGTTTGTCTAGAGGTTGACAACTTACCAGTTTCATAAAAGTGAAAGTTAATTTATAAAAAAATAATTCTAATAGCAACACGAAGAAATGGGATAACTGGGATATGATAGACATGCCAGTTAGAAGACAAACTGGGAAGCAAATAAAATAGTCCAGACAAGAAAGAAGAGGAATGAAAGAGAATGTTGGTTGCAGAAATAGACTGGATAGGAATAAGTGGTCTAGTGAATAAGAATCATGGAAAAGAGAATAAAGAATGATGCCAACATTCATCTCCAAAGAGTGGTGACATGTATGCACACACATATACAATGCCATAGAATGCTAATCTCAGAGTGGAAGATAATTTAGATATGAATGGGGGGAATACAAAATGAAAAATAAATGTCAGTATAATAGCTTTGGGATTCTTTGGTATAGAGATTATAGTTAAAGCCCTGGGAGATAAGATTGCATAGTTTAAAATATGTGTTCAACTGACCTGCATGACCTGCTTGGGGCGGGGAGGGAGCAGAGGTCTTGGTTTTCATCAGTGGTATATTTGTTAAAGCGTATTCATTATACCTAATGTATATGAAAATAGGAAAGTTTGACAAGATTCTGGCTGAGGAGACATGCAAGTATAGAGGGTTGCTGATACTGACTAAGGAAACTAACACATTCCTGAAGTAATCCAAAAACAGGGAATATGAAGACCAACAACTCCAGGAAGTGTAGAGGAAGAGAAAGTAAGAAAGGAAGCTAATTTTCTCATAGCTTATTTTATTAACACACTAACAATTTCCATTGTTACAATAAACTATATAATTTACAAAAAAAGTGGTTTCCCTGGAAGAATAGTATTGAAAACAAATAAGCCTCTGGTAACTAAACAATAAAAAACATAAAGTAGTATTTTGTCTTATCATCAAGAACATCCTGTGAGGAATATTCTGCACAAATTTACAGGGACATATGGAATGATTCAAATATTCTAGGTGCCTATACATATTCCACTTTTAGCTGGCAACATTTATATCTATATCTATATCTATATCTATATCTATATCTATATCTATATCTATATGCCTAAGTGACTGTTTTGACAGAATGACCAGTCGCTATGACATGCAGTGAGCAGGCAGGAGAGCAGTTAGGAGCAAGCAGGCAGGCGCAAGCAGGCAGGTGAGCAGTTAGAAGCAAGCAGTCCTGGATTGTAAGAGGGATGTCTGACTGCCAGATATCTGACTGCAGGGATCGGGCCTAAACCAGCAGTCGAACATCCCCCAAGGGATCCTGGATTGCGAAAGGGCATAGGCCATGCTGAGGGATGACCCGCCCACCCCCATCATGAATTTTGTGCACTGGGCCTCTAGTCTCATCATAAAAAAGTAAACTGCTTTGCTCACAACCCCAGGAGTGGTGATGAGGTTAAGAAAGAAGTTTCTAAAGAGAATAAGAAGCACTGCTAAAGCCCAGAGATTTCTCAAGTTTCAGCCAATGGCTTTTAAATAGTAAACTGAAAAAAGACGTAGTTTGGTTCCAGATGTTCCAAGATCAGCACACATATGGTTGGACAATCTGAGAATGGAATAGAACAAACAAAATTTGGACTGTTCTAAAAAATTATTCCTGGCTAAATTCTACATGCAACTGTGTAAGTGAGACAGATGAATTGGCTGATTTGAAACAGAAGGTGATAAGAAACACAGGCAAGCAGACATGAGGGATTATAACCTAATATCAAATAGCATTATGAAAAGCAATAGTAAATAAATAAGTCCTCAAAAAAAAACTTAACAGTTCAATTTTTAATTCAGACTCCTTTTAGACTGCTTTGACATTTTTAATTTAATGGGAATCTTATGGGAAAATAAAGGAAAAGGGAGTATTTAAAAAGAGACAAGGTATATTGTTCTTGGAATTTTGTAAGATCGTGGTATATGGGCCAGGGTGTATGTGTATATATGCATCTGTATTTAGACATATAGATACACACAGTCTATCTGTCTACATCAGGAGATAATAGATATGGATGGATGGATGGGTGGATGGATGGATGGATGGATGGATAGATAGATAGATAGATAGATAGATAGATAGATGGATAGATATAATCGGGTACCAAATTACAACAAAACCAACATACCAATTATAAATTTTAGGAACTACTTATTCAATGTTGGGTCAACTTTCTGACCTGACACCCATAAAAATAAATAAATAAAAACACTAAATGGAAGGTTATATCTGGACAAAACATTAAGTTTATAATTATACCATATAAAATTAATTTTGATCATTCAGTGATTTGAATGAGTAATACAGATATTCCATAGCATATATAATCAAGCTACTTAAGCCATTTTTTTTATTTTTAGCTATTTTCAGTATAAACAAATGCCATAAATAAGTAGGAGATAAAAAGATAATTGTGGGAAAGTATATAGAAGTATCTATGACAAAAACTGGTAAAAGCAATTCTTCACCATGTATTGAAACAAGAAGCTCTGTGTAACATGTTTTTACTGTCTCTAAGAGTCAGGCTATAAATTTAGGTGTTTTTTTTTATTTTTTAAATTTTTTTATTTTTCTAAATTTTTTAATATAGATCCTCCTTGCATAAGAGTATCCCAAATTAAAAAAGTTGTACAATTAATCACACTGCAAATTTATAACACTAGAGGCCCAATGCACAAAAATTCATGCAAGAGTAGGCCTTCCTTCCCCCAGCTTCCAACACCAGCTTCCCTCTGGCACACGGAAACCGGCCCACTTCCCTCCTCCCGCCACCTGCAGGCACCTGGGACCCCAGTTGGCTTCCCTCAGGCTGCCCACAGGCACCCAGGACCCCAGCTGGCTTCCCTCAGGCCACCCACAGGCACCTGGGACTCGGGCCACAGCTTCGTCAGGAAGGACATCCAGAAGATATCCAATCTGATTAACATATTACCCTTTTATTATTATAGATTATTCTGTTTTAGAGTTGGTATGGGGTATATAGTGACATAAGTATTATTATATTTATTGTAATTAATGATTATTCAAACATTTATGTCAGGGACACATGAAACAATAAAAGAAAATGTGACCAGTGCTGACTTCTTATGCATGAAATATTCGGTATTAAATTATTTTCGTATGGAGCAAACTACATAGCAGCTAAGAAATCTTTGAGCTATTGAGGAAACAGTTTTTTCTTTCATATTTGTTCAAGAATTTGGGGTTTTACATTTAGTGACCTTCCAATTTTTTATTCTAGTGGGAATATGAATATAATATTAAAATCCTAGAAGAACAAATATAATTACATAAACAAGAAAATCATATACTCAATAACAAGATTAATATTTAGAATTACACTATAATTAAAATAGTGTCTTTGCAGGAAAATACATTTTCTCTTTTAATATTCATTTATACCATCAACAGAGGAAAACTTTTCTGATTTTCTTTGGTCTTGCATTTCAAAAAAAAAATTATTTTTATATTATCATTTTTAATGAAAATATATCATTCCAAAACACAATGTGTGTAAAATATACAACAGTGCTGTTTAAATAAAAGTAGCTGTTTCTACTATAAAACCTATAGAATTTATTTTCTACGTTTTCTGAACCAAATCTGCTAAGAAACAAACATCTAGGATTACCATTAAACATGGATATGTTTTGAAAGAAGCTAATCTTACTTCAGTCAAATTAAATAGGGTTAGACATGAAAGTCCACCTGAATAGTCTATTTCCTGTTCCTTCTCAGCAAAGGAGCTGCCTGGAGAGGCTCTGAGTCTGCAGCTGTCATCTTCCCCAGCGCCTGACTGATGAAGGAGGCTTTTGTTCTACTGATAAGTGATACATTGTGCGCTGCTCAGGTGCCCAGAACAAAAGTGGGGGGTACACAATGAGCCTCTCTGCAGTCAGTTTTAAGAAGATGAAGAATAAAAGGAAAACTAGCTTTACCTGAGATGTGCTCCTTTCAATGGAAAGCTCCTTGCCCATTTAAAGGAAAATATCATTTTGTCTGTTTTTAAAAGCTTACTCTATAGTTTACTCCTCCCCCCACCCCACACCACCCATTCTAGAACAAAAGCAATAGGAACAGAAGGTCTTTTTAAATTAAATGCTTAAGTTGGGTGAATTGCTGGCTTTTTGAAAGGGATTGTTGGAATGACTTTAAGATAACTTGCCTCAATGTATCTAAACAATCAAGTAGAGTCCTTTAAATAACCACTGACTCTACTTAGTTATCAATGGAGAGAAGATTGTTAATTTTTTTCTATATGTTCTTAAACTCAACTAAAATGTTTTACTCAACATAATCTAAGTGGAAAAAAATTAAAATTAGATAAGTCAATAAATATGAATAAAAATATAAATAATTTATAATAGGTAAATAAAACCCTATAAGAATGCTTTTAAAAGCAATGTAGTATATATATTTTTAATGAAATCATGCCTTATATTTATTTTTTAACATATCTATTTTTTATTGACTTCAGAGAGTGAGAGAGAGAGAGAGAGAGCTAGAAATATCAATGATGAGAGAGAATCATTGATTGGCTGCCTCCTGCATGCCCCACACTGGGGATCAAGCCCACAACCTGGGCATGTGATCTTGACTGGAATCGAACCCAGGACCCTTCAGTCCATAGGCCAATGCTCTATCCACTGAGCCAAAACAGCTAGGGTGTGCCTTATATTTAAAGAAAATATTTGTATTTTTCTAGAGATATTTTCAAACCACAATGTGAAAAGCACTGGGGAGGAGAAGGCGACAGAGGGAATCATCTCCTTTTTCACACTTTTATCAATAAAGAGGCCCTCTAAGGACAACTTGCTTGACCCAAACTGAGTGTGCAGGTCACAGCTACCACGTGCCACACTGGTCAGCTATGGCTAGACAAATTTACTTCGACAAGAAAAAAAACACTGCATTGTTGATGATTTATTGCAACAACTACATGGATTAGCGCTATTTAGATGTCATTTACTTAGTTTTTCACATCTATATTCCATACCAGGTCATTACATTTTTAAGACTTACAACTTCATGATCATCATGATCACTGACATCAGTAAAGAAAGGTTTTTCATCTATCATTATGATGTTGAGTAAAATTGCAAAATAGTTTTGCTTACTAAATAAAAGGCTCTCCCACATGTGACTTCATATCTGTTTCCAATGGTTCTTTAGCCTTTACATGCACCACTAGCATTGTTTACTATGTTACAAAATCATTTAATGCACATGCATTTTATACACAGTGTAAATGCATATAAAATGTTTTTACACTTTATATAAGTGCCTGGAGGGCAGAATTTGTGTCTGTTTTGTTAACTTACAAATATTCAGAGCCTAGAACAAGGTCTGGCAAACAGCGATGCAATATTTGCCTTTTTAATTGACAATGAGAAGGTAATACAAATATTGAAGTTATGGTGAATTCTATAACTTCTGCCCTCTCAAATTCTGAATGTTAGCACTGATTCTATTTATTATTTTATTCTATTTATTAACCAAAATGTATTAATTATTACTTTTTTTGCATTTGATTCAAAGTTCTACAATAAATTAGGTGTATTACCGTTAGATAATATTTTTGGCATCATCTTATAGAATTCACTCTTCTAAAGACCCAGAGCATTAAAGAAATTAGAATTCTAAAATGTTCAACACTTCTATTACAACTTACACACATAAAATTAAATAATTACTGTATCAATGAATCAACACATTAAATGAGTAATACCCTTATTCATTTTTTATGGTACCGAGAATGTCAAAATCAAAAAGTTTTAATTTTACTCAATGTTGTCTTAAGTTTGTGCAATAGAGAAAAAAGAGAAAAGAAGTAGTTCTTTATGTTTACTCTTATATTTTACGGGACCAGCAGGGTCATTTTCAGATATCTGAGAACTTCATCACTAGCTTGAGCCAGATTCTGTTCTTTTGTTCTAGTTACTTCTACTTCCATCATCTCACGGTCATAGCCACACTGCTTTATGGTGCTTACTTTTCATGCCCATGCATGGAGGAAACCAAACCATCCTAACCTGTGCTCTTCATACAGGAAAGACACTTACGCAAAAACTAAGAGCTGCTGCTTACTTTTCCTCAAGAAAGAGCTGTCAAATCTGTAGACTGACAGACTAGCAGGTGATAAGTCACCACTTAATGTCTCTGTATTTGTATTCTAGTCTAAAAAATAATAGACACCAAATAACTTGTGGCTTTGAGGATTCCTTGAGATGCAACATAAAGATGTACTTTATAAATTCTGAGGTATTATACAAATATTTTATACAATAATGAGTCTTTATTAGTAGCTACTACAAATCTATGTGTCAAATTTTCTTAAAGTATTCAATCAGATATATTTTTCATTTGTTTCAATGAACTATCATTGCTAAAATGTATTTTAGAGAAGTCCCTTTTTTTAAAACCTTGAGTCTGATTATGGTCCTCACAAGAATACTAATCTTGTTAGATTATTACTGAAGTTAATCAACACTAATTCTCAAAATTTGAGATATTCCCAATAGGTATACTAAGGTTTAAATTTAAGAATAGTTTGTTTTTGCTCAGCCAACATGATTCAGTGGGTGAGCACTGACTGACCTATGAACCAGGAGATCATGGTTGGATTCCAAGTCAGGGCACATGCCCCAGTTGCAGGCTCAATCGCCAGTAGGGGGCATGCAGGAGGCAGCCAATCAATGATTCTCTCTCATCATTGATGTTTCTATCTCTCTCTCCCTATCCCTTCCTCTCTGAAATCAATATGTATTTTTTTAATTTATTTTTAAGGAGAGTGCTTAGATGGTAATAATACTTAATCAAATACTGAATTTTAGCTACTTTTATATGTAAACTAGAGGCTCAGTGCACAAAATTCATGCATGGTAGGGAGTCCCCTCAGCCCAACCTGCACCCTTGGGGGATGTCTGACTGCCAGTTTAGGTAGTCGGACATCCCTCTCTCAATCTGAACACTGCATATACCAGTGACCATACTTTTCATACTGGTGAAAGGCATCTTGCTGTTGTATGGGCAGCTACATTTTTTGCCCTGATTATAAAAAGTAGTACATAGCATGATCCTTCTGAGGCAGTAGTACCATTTTCCCCATCTTATGGGTCCAAAAACTGAAGCAGAGAGAAGTTAAGTAATTGGCTTTGTCACACAGTTATAAGTGTCAGAATCAGGGCTGACCACAAAGTGTGCAAGCCAGAGTCCATGCATCTTCCTGTTTTTTCAGTGTTAGAGTAGCCTTGCCAGGTCTTAATTTTTAAATCTAAGAGACCGTTCCAATACATAGGGTAGGGTCCCCAAGCCTGGCCAGTGATCAGGGCGATATCTGGGGCAGCCAGCAGGCGGGGCGATCAGGAGGCCCCCACTGGCACCCACCTTGGCTGGTGGCCTGGTGCCACCCACTGGCCAGCCCCACCCCCCAATCACGCCACTGGGAGGCCCCACCCCCTCTTGCAGGGGCAGTGGTTGTTCCACCTTTCAGTCAGTTTGCATATTAGTATTTTATCATATAGGATAAGTCACATTTTTATAATATATTAAATGTTTTTTCGTTTTTCTCTTCCCACCAAGAGGACTGATGGAGATATATTTAAATCAAATTTAACTTTTATTTAAGAACTAGTGGCCCAGTGCACGAAATTTGTGCACATTAAAAGGGGATTAATTAGAGGAAATATTTTAATATTGCTATTTGCCCTCTCTCTATAATAGAAGTGTCAGAGATTAAAGAAAATTAGTAAAACGTATATGAAAATCCTCCTCCTGTTAGAGTCTGGGGTGCACCATGGAACCCAGAGTCAAGTCTTTAACCATCCACATGCACCTCAAAATCGCTCGAGACCCAAACCTGGATGGCCCCCTTCATTGGGCTAGATCCAGACCCAGCCAGTCCCACCCTGTCAAGCCCTGCCAGGTGGTGGGGGTGCAGCCTCAGGTCCCCTGGGTGCCAGGGCGGGGGGCATGGCCTGAGGTCCCCCAGCCTGGCACCAGGGAAGAGGGTGCAGCCTGAGTTCCTCTGGCCTGGTGCCAGGGCGGGGGGAGCAGCCTGAGGTCTCCTATCAAGCCCTGTGGGTGGAAGGCACGACCTGAAGTCCCCTGTCAAGCCCCATGCAGGAGGTGGGTGGGTGCGCAGCCTTAGGTCCCTGCTGATTGCTCCTTAAGGCTCATTATGGGAACTTAGCCTCAGCTGTGGGTGCAAATTGACCGGAGTGATGGTCAATTTGCATATTCCCT